>SNQJ01S0023569.1:1471-29667 GCA_010110895.2 Picea sitchensis | reverse complement strand
CCCCATTACTCATATGTAAATACAAGGCTCAAGAGATTAAGTTGACATACCTTATTCTTCATGTTTGATGTCGATCCCTTTTTGTGCTTGGTCATTCTTTGACTACAACTCTCCTCCCAATGGTGACCTGCATTCACTAAAGACAAACAAAGAACTCCACATGCATTTGATCTATGAACTAACGGGTTAGATATTCAATCAATCATACAATCAATATTCCAATAATTAGAATCTCATATGGCAAGATGGAAAAAACAATTATTTTATTAACTTTATAATGATACCTTACAATGATAAAGTTGGCTAATGCTCCTTGATCCTCATCCTGGGCTCGTCTTCCACTGTCTTCCAACTGATTTTCTCTATACTTCTCTTTGCACAAGGATAGCTAAAGGTTGGGACAAAGGGAATGCTCAATCAGGCATAATTTCTTTACTATGATTCTCCTTCTTTCAAATGGGACCCCTAACCTTTCTTTTATAGGCTAGAATAAGCTAGGTATGTGGTCGAGTGACTAACCATGCATGGAAAAAAGGTTTAGTTAACTTACCCAAAGCCATGTGTTCTGTTAGCAACTTTCATTTTTCCATGCTTTTGTAGGTACACGCGGCTATCTTGGGTCAGCTAGCGTGTACACACGTTCAATAATGGATCAGGGTGTGTGGGCCTTTATAAAAGGGGTTCTTAAGAAGAGTTGTTCAATAGTGTTTTGGCAAAGAAGGAATCTGAGATGGCCTGATGCCAGGTAAGCATGTCTGGTGAAAATTAGGGTTATAATAGATGCCCCCTAATGTGTGAGGTCAGAATAGCATCTGATGGCCGAAATACATTAACAATCTTCATCAATGTGCCGAACAAGTGAGCCCAGGGACCAGAAATCAAGAGGTGTCATCTGCAAAATAATAATTGTCTCATCGAGGCAGTCATACCCATGCTTGGGATAAAATAAAATCATTGATACCAATCAAATACACTGTAGATCCATGTCACATAACTATAGAAATTGTAGTCGCGAGCAATACACAGTGGAGCTACATCTCAAAATAAAAAATATATACACGTAGAGTATCCATCTTCTAGAAGCTGATAAGGCTTGATGGCTAGAGATGAGATCTTCAGAGCTCGAGAAACAACTTCAAAATCTTCAAAACTCAGGTAGGAGTGTAATATGAGTGTGCGACTTCACTACCTAGAGGTCTTCGACGGCTAGTCTGTCATGGACTAGAGAATCTTGATGATTAGACTGAAGGCTTCATTGATTTTGAACAAAGACTTGATTGGATGTTCAAGATGGTCTGGCATGAGGGAAAGAGACAAACTGTAGAGGGTCTAAATCAAGCTTGGTAAAAACTTCCCTTGGACAATAGCACGACAAATGATGAGACTCAGGAAACATGGCATTGACATAAGTTCACAAGGCAGGAGGCGACACAAACTCTCCATATGTTTGGAAGAATAACCAAACTGAGGAGGAGACATATCTATGTAGAGAGAACAACTTCCTAAGGTCATATTAAATGCCAGGGTTTGACGAACAAACGAAAAAATGTGCTTTATACAAAGGCGACTCATTGTGCTACCAAAAAAGAAAATTCTTTTCCCTTCCTCTTTTTGGGGTATATTTGATTTCTTTGTCTTTTTCAATAATTTTGGAAAAAGAATAAAAGAATGCTATGTTACAAAGGAGAGATGAGTGTTGCAAACATACAAGTTTGAGGCACAAGGAAAAGACTAATGTTCAAAGTAAGGACACTCGGGAAAAATCCACCAGGGGCCGAAGGTGTCAAGACGTAGAGGCAAAGTGCTACAGGGCTTGTTTATAAGGCATGCTTCAGATGGTTCAGTTGAGAGCAACATGGAGCCAACATTAGGCCAAATATGCATGTATGAAAATGCAATCAATAAGACACACAATGGTAACGTCCTTCGATGTAAGTTTAACAAGCCCATAGAAGGTATGCTCGACGGTTTTTCATATTTAGAGAGTCTGAAAAAATGTAAAAGGAGACTCCACTGGGGTACATTTTTCGAAGGTAGTCTAGTCAGTTCGAAAAAGGGGTAAATTAGCACCGAAAAGACGTCTATTAAAAACCATTTTAATGAGTGTGATAAAGACAAGATCACTCGACCTTTTTTTATTTTTAAGGAGTATGAAAACATCTTAACTATGGACTCCGTCAGGAATGTTCTTCTGGACCATTTTAATGAGTGTGAAAGAATAGGGTCACTCGATGATATTTTCAATTTTAGGGAGTCTGAAAAGAGCTTAACTATGGACTCCATGGGGGTTCCTTTTTCATACATTTAGTCCCTCAGGCCCAAAAAAAGGTTAAAATGATACCAATGGGTACTCTTCTAGAGAACTGAAGTTCCTTAGAGTATACCTTTGTTCATATAGTTGACCGTCTGGACTGAAAAAAGGGTAAACTACCGTCGGATAGACGTGACTTCAAATTTCAGTTTAATGAGCGTAAAAGGCCACAAGATCGCTCAACAAGATTTTCATATTTAGAGGGTTTGAAAATGGATTAAAAGAAGACCCATTATGTTCTTTGGGAGTCCTGAGGGTGAGGTCAAGAGTGAAAAGGAATCATGCAAATGAGGCTCAAATTCGTAATCAGGAAAAAATATGGAGGACTCCCGAGCCTATAGTCATGGACACCGTCATGCAACCAATATCTACCAAGGGAATCAATGTTATGGTAGGATCTACCACCAAATTATGACACTTCTAAAGAAGTAATGAGGGTTTTGTGTCACAACTCGGTGGGATCGATCCTATGGCAAAGAGGAAAAGACAACGAGATGTAGAAAGTGGGAGTGGAATCCTGATTTAAATGCAACGAGCTGGGAAAAAATGACTCTTTACCAAAGGACCTTCCAAACGCACAAATATCAAAAAAAATTCCAAATACCCAAAGGAATACCTCCCTTGATCATCCAAAGAAAAATCTCGAACCATCTTAAATGATTTTCAGTTTAGAAAAAATGACAAAAGGGTCCGAAAATTGACAAAAAAGGGACAAAAAACTCTATAAATAGAAGCTGGCAACTCATTATCACAATTGTTAATTCAGAAATTGACTAAAAGCCAAAACTACCCCTTTATGAAAATAATTGATTCCAGGAGCTTCGGTGGACGAAACAACCATCTACTTGGACCAAGTAAGTATAAACTCTCTCCTCTTGCAATTTAAACCTTTATTTATTCTTTTAGTTTAAATTTTTGGTGGGGAATCAACCTTCAAAATGTCAGCCCTAGGTCCACGCGGGCTATCTTATGACAAGTTGTGTGTACACTCGGGCAGAGGAAAAACTGCACGCGTGTACACACGACTGTCAACATTATATCCCACGTAAACCCTTTATTTAATGGAAAAAATTTTAAAAAGCAAGGGTTAACCCTCCTAAACTTGTTTTTTGCAGGATGTATGTTCACCAGAGGGAAAGAGAGCATGAGGAGATTAGTGAGTTGGTCGGGGAAGATCCCAATGATGTTGCTTCCTTAATGCAATGTGGGTTGCTCAAGTTCTCACTATGTCCTTTTATGTGAGCACAACCTAGGCTACTGAATGCCTTGGTTGATTATTGGAATCCCGATACAAAGGCATTTATGTTAGAGGGGAAGTCACTGGTGCCTAGTAGAGAGGACATATATTTTTTGACTGGCCTCTCCAGGAGAGGGGAACCAGTCAATTTTTGGACATTTTCTTCCGGGCCTCATAACATATCGGAATTGATAGGACTTTATTGTGAGGCTGGTATAGACCGATCGAGCTCTTAGATGCCAATAAGCAAGATCATCAATTTATCACTGCAGGTGATTGTGTTGCTGATTGGGCGGATGACTGGTTCTGCAACTCTACATCAGGCATCCCGTGCACAGATGAACTGTGCAGTCCAATGCTTAAATGCACAGATATTTGACTGGAGCACTACACTGCTGGATTGTATGAAGAGGTACCTGACAGATTGTTGGTTGTGGATGTAGAGGAACTTCAGGTTCGGGATGATTCTATGCTCTTTCTTATCTGAAAGAGTTCCTAGTTTTAGTCCTCGAGTGGTGGTACGACAACATCAGGCCTCTCTTCCTACGATTTGAAGATGGGTAGTATTACTGCCATGATAGGGTGGTGGAAGGACTAATGATTCCTTTGATGACGAATTATTTTCTTGGTTGTCGCGACAAATCCCAGTCATAGAGGATTACCCTTATGCTGGGATTGATTTCTCGAGAGATCCTGAGATATTGGTACCTCTTAGTGAGGAGCGAGGAGAGATGGGTAAGTATTCATCGTTTTTTTATTTGTGAAACATATGTAATTTTTATGTTGTTTTTCATATATATCATTTTTTTATACCAGAGTATTTGACATGTATGTGTCTATTATGTGCAGATGTGGGACCAGTGCCTATTATGTGCAGATGTGGGACCAGTGTCTATTATGTGCAGATGTGGGAACAGGCGTCGTCCTCGACCAGGGGCCGCACCTACCATTATAGGGGGACCAACAGCAACAGGAGAGCTTCCAGCTGGTGAGGCTGAGAGGGTTTTGAGATGAGTCGAGCAAAACTTTACCTCGCTCATCCACATAGTCCTTATTGAAGAGATTGAGGATCTGCCACAATCTATGCATCCTCATGTAGTGGGGGCACCACGGATGTGGGTTCGACTATTTCAATGTTTGGCAAACATTGTTGATCATTACAACAGGGCCCACAGACCCTGACCTTAGTTAGTCTATAATTTTCACATGCCGAGAGCACTACTTGTATATATTTTTTGAGGGCATAAGACCCATGACTCGTTACTAGTCATATTTTTTAGGCGCTTGCGTCCACCTATGTATTATGATGATTATGATATTATATATGGATTTTTATGTCTTATGGATCATATTTTCCTTTAAAAATGTATTTTACATGTTTATGTGTATGTATTTTTATATGTGTGTGAGATGCTAGTCTAAAATTTGATTAGCTAGAGTATCTATAACTTGGTTTAATCTCCTAGGTCGAACATGAAAATATGTAATATAATCAAAGCTACATTCTAAGAGATGTAACCTAAGGAATCGTCGGTGTAAAGTTGGATCATGAACACGGTAGGCTCTATTTAACTGAGACACAACCAGCTAAGCATCTAAATAGACCCGAAGATGAGAGATACCAAATGACAGGGCGTCACGAAGCAACTCAATAACTGCACCGTACTCAATGACACTATTTGTGGTGTCACCTAAGCATATACCTCTAGAAGATAATAACTGGCCTCGAGGTGTAAAAATTACCCAAGTTACGGAGGCAAGCCTCCGAGCGTGCTGGCTAGCACCATCTGTGTACCCAATGAACACCTTTGATTCACTTGACATTTGCCACAGTGACAAAAGATAACATCAAAAACAACACGTTCATAATACTAAAAGAAACTAGAAAGTAATAGTACAAAGACTATACATATGTTAAAAAATTTACCCAAGGTGACCTACCTGTGAGTAATACTTCTTGAGGTAGAGCCCATTTCTAGGCTCCACCAAAGCATTTCCCTCAAATTCGACCAGCCGATAAGCGCCCTTTTTTAGAACCTCTTTTATGATGAAATGTCTGAACCACATGGGTTTGAATTTTCCTACCCCCAGGGGGTCCTTATCTTGGTCATAGACCAGGACAAGGTCGCCTTCAAATAAAATCCGAGGACGAACAGACCGATCATACTAACAATTGACCTTATGTTTGTGAGCCTCGTTAGCCATGGCTACATCACGACGATGCTCATTGAGTCGCTCAATCTATAATAACCGTTCTTCAAGTGGAGAAGTGTCTGGCAATAACTGTACTGCCAACTTTAGGGATGAGATTTGACATTCGATAGGAAAGACTGATTCCAGCCCATAGACGAGTTGAAAAGGTGAGAAACTGGTTGCATTCTTAATAGATGTTCGGTAAGCCCATAATGCCGAGTATAACATCAAATGCCAATTTGACTTGGCTGAGTTGATCGTTCGTTGTAGGATGATCTTAAGAGATTTATTTACATCTTCCACCTGACCATTTTCTTGGGGATAGTAGGGTGACGAATGTTCTTGCCACAATCCAAGATTTGATGTTAACTCGTTCATCATCTGGTTCTGAAAGTGACTTCCATGGTTAGTGAAAATATCTCTTGGGATGTCGAACCTTGTTATTATCTGGTTGAATAAAAAGAGAGTTGCAGTCTCCCCATCATCTTTAAACATTGGCATAGCTTCGAACCACTTTGTTAAGTAGTCTACGACTACAATGATATAACGATGCCCCCTAGATGAAGGAGGGTTGCACATAGTGTAATCAATCCCCCACATGGTGAAGGGACCAACTGTGATGATAGGAAACATGGGAGCGGGATGTGTCCTCATCTTCTGAGAAAATATATGACATGGGTGGCACTTCTTGACCGATTCGATACAATCTTTGATTAGTGTTGGCTAGAAGTAACCTGCTCGTAAAATCTTTTGGGTTGTTTCCAACCTAGACAAATGACCACCACATGCTCTGGTATGGCAATCATTAAGCATGATAATTGCTTCTTTGTGAGTGAGGCATCGACGCAGAATGCAGTCAATACCTCTCTGATATAATGTATCATTGAGTATAAGATAATTCTTAACCTGATGGCATATACGACGACGCTCATCACAAGAAGCAGAGGTGGGGCACTTCAAAGTCTGGATATAGACAAGTATATCTTTGTACCAGGGATCCGAAGATGCAATCAAAAACATATATCCTTTGATAGGTGACTCTTCGGGCATAACATCACCTGACTCAACCAAAAGTTCTGAAATAAGTTCTACGAAGACCAATGACTTTTTGGATTTCACTGAAAATAAATCTAAGTCAAATTCATAGAGGACGACTAGCCATCTATTGATCTTTCCTCCTATTACCCGTCATGTCAACACGTATTGAAACAAATTCAAAATGGCAATGACGATGGTATTGCGAAACATAACATAATAACGGAACCGTTGAACATCATGGACTACTGCCAATGCAAGTTTTTCGATATGAGAATAATTGAGTTCCAGTCCGAATAAGCCCTGGCTCAGGTAATAGATCACATATTCTGAGAAAAAATCATCTTCTTGAACTAATACCATGCCGATGGTTGACTCTTTTGCAGCCAGGTATAATAACAAATCTTTGTTATAGTTACATGGCCAAAGCAAAGGGGCAATTGTGAGGGCATGTTTCAACACTTCGAAAGAGTGTTGAGTGACATCGTCCCAATAAAAAGGAACATATTTCTTCAATAAGCGCATAAAACCCTTTGTGATCTTGGCATAGTTGGCGATGAAACACCTTAAAAAAATTTCCTTGCTTTGTAGACTCTGAAGTTGAAGGATTGTGCGTGGGGGAGGCAACTGAATTATTTCCTCAACCTTGAGAGGATTGACCATGATCTCTATTGTTGACACTATGAAACCTAACAAACGTCCTGATGTTATGCAAAAGTTGCACTTGTTTGGATTCAAGTGAATCCAGAAGTAGCGACATTGCTCAAAGATAAGTTGGAGGTGTGTGGGATGATTCATTCTCTTGCGAGATCAAGTTGCTAAATCATCTAAATAGGCCTCGAATATATGCTTGAGATCATGGATAGCAAATGCCATGGCCCGCTGAAAGGTCGCTCCAACATTTTTGAGACCAAAGGGAATATTACGATATGTGAATGTACCCCATGGACAAGTGAATGTCATTTTGTGTTGGTCTTCGCATTTAATTTGTATTTGATTATATCCCAAAAAACCGTCCATAAAAGAAAAGGCCTCGCAACCTGCACATTCATCAATGATCTGGTCGATGAATGGTGTGGGAAAATTATCTTTTTGATAAGCCTTGATCAAATCATGGAAGTCCGTACATACATGAATTATGCCCTGTTTCTTATTGACCGACATAAGATTTGACACCCATTAGGTCAAATGGATAGGATAGATAAAACCATCTTTTAGTAGTTTCTCAACTTCAACCTTAATGGTTGCTGCTTTCCTGGGATTAACTAGATGAAGCTTCTGCTGAATAGGCTTGGCATCTGGATAAGTTGTGGTTTCATGTTCGACTATTTTTGGATCGATGCCTAGCATTTCCTTGTAAGACCGGACAAAAACATCGCGGAATTCTTTAAATAGATTTGTGTAGATTTGAATCTCTCCGAGGGTACAGTCAGTTCCGACGAAAACATTCTCCACGACTCCAGGGGTTCTAGAGATATTGATCGATATGGTTTTAGTGATAGTTTCCATATTTCCCTCGGCATAAACCTCATGTGTAGCTAAGGTATTAATAGGACAAGACCTATCTCCAGTCATAGTCAAGGTGAATTCTCCAGCTTCGATTCTGCTTAACTCTGGGAGGAAGTATGATCTGTGATGGAGATCATCCCAGGGTTTGTCCAGACTAGTCATTGCTTCAATTACTACTTCGTCGGAGGGCAAGACTAAGTCTAACAAATAAGTGTCAGTGAGAGAACCTTGAGCCGAAATAGGCTCTAGAATTAGATCTAACTCTTGTGCAGGAGTTGGATTTGTGTCAGCCGAAGCTTGCTGGACTAAGGAGTATGCTACTTTAGCTACAAACAAAGGCATGGACATGCCAGGGTGCCCTGTCCCTTCCATCGTGGACGAAGGGGAAGGAAGTATCCATGGATCATTGAAGTATGTCATGCGAAATGATGAAACTTGGAAAATCTCAACCTTATGGTGGTCAGATATTAACTTGACATTGCCTTGAGGGGGTGGGTAATCAAAGGTACCTATCAAAGATGGGCACAAACCAACCACTATGTTGACTATGCCTGGTTGAGGATTATCAATCATCGGGACCGCGAATACCCCCAATGAAGGGTCGGGTCTGGAGAAAGACAATTGATCAATGGTCACAATCTAGTCCTCGTGTGGAAACAACAAGACCTGGAAAACTGTAGCAACCACTGTTTGCATGGCGTAAGTCCAATGCCTTCCTAACAAGAGATTGTAGTGGAGGGACGGGTCGACTACTTCTACCTCGACACACACGGTCTTCCCTCCTAACTACACGAGGAAAGAGGGAATGATACCTTGTGGTCAGAATGAATGACCGTTGAAAGCAGTGAGAAGAGTAGGTGACGGAGACAAAACATGTTGGTCAATGGCCTTCCAACATACCAATGACATAACGCATGTCGAGGCGCCCTCATCAACCACCGTGCAAAAAATATTTCGAGTCAAATTTTTTGTGGGGTGAGCCACTACTATCTGAAATGCTACGTGGTAAGGAAGACGAGGTTTTAAGTCAGTTGTATCCAGCATGATTGTACCCAGATTATAAGTCTTGGTAGATCCTAACGTGGATAACAAATATTTCCTCTAGGAAGGGCAGCTTTGGAGGACCTCAAAGCGAACATCGCACAAGGGGTTTGAGACAAATCCTCCACCACATAATAGTTTTGGGCAGCCCTTGCATTTGGGTTGTGAGAAGCTTTCTTGAACGCACCTTTTGGGATGTGTGTCATTGTTTCACCCAAAGTCTTCTCGATCTAGAGAGGAAGAGATGGGAGTTCAACTTCTTTTCCCTTCTCAAAAGTGCTTGGTTTACTATAGTCATGTGCTCTAGTCGATATAAAAGCATCACCCTTCATCATATACACATTCATGGATGTGGGATTGTTCGAAGATGGAGAGGGTCCTTGACTGCCCCCTTCCATGCTTGTAGAGGCTTGGGTTAGGTTTTTCCCCTGTTGAAATGGATTGGTTAACACGGCAGGCTGTTGTTGTGTCACAAACTTTTGGGCCTCTGTAAGACGAGGACATTGGTGGGTCGGGTGGTCTTCCGCACACAGGTTGCATGGATACCTCGCCTTCTGTTTCTCATTGTTTCTCCTGCCAGCATTATTAGTGGGTTTATTATCCCCCTTACCCTTATTTCGTTGTTTTTTCTTTCCTTCAGGTTATTGGGTGGCCTTTGGATTTGTCAATTGAACTGTGTGTACAACCGACGTTTGGGTAGGGGGAGTCGTTGTGTGTTGTATAGAAAATTGCTACAATTGCTTCGTCAGTTGCTCAGCAGGCTTTGTTTGTGCTGAACCAACAATACCATCGGCATGTGGTCCAGCTCTCTGTCTGGTTTTATCAAGTATTGAGCGTCATGCATATGGCAAGATATCATATAATAAACGAGACTGAAAATAGATTAGCTCAAGTTGTTGAGCTCTCATGATGGCATCTTCTTCGAAAAACACTCCCGACGTCACGACGTCTTTGGATAATTGTGGGACCAAAGACTTAAGGAACCACTCGAGCAGGAATGCTGGTGGGATTGGCACGTTAATTAAACTATTTTGGCGTCTCCATTATCGGATGTGATCAGAGATATGGTTCTCTTTTGTCTGTGCGAAATTGGCCAGCAATTATGTGCTAGTGTCGTATCTCATAGGTAATTGGAATTGGTTTAGGAAAGCCATTGCCAATTCATTGAAGGAAGAGTATCTTGAGAAGTCAAGCTCAATGTACCATTTCGTGGCACTCCCAATGAGAGTACATTGAAACAATCACAATTGTACGGAGTCGTCTTTCAACGAGTTAGATGAGCACCAAATATGGAAGGTGGTCACATGATCTCCTAGATATTTGTTAGGATTGGCCTCGAAATTTGGTATGTCCGAAGGACACTTCGTCAGCATAGGGGGCCAACACAGATTGTGATAGATAGGGTCATTCAACAACCTTGTCAAGTCTAGCAAATGCAAGGTTTCCAGGAAAGGTAGTTTGGGTTGTTGGTGATAACCATGGAAAAAGGGACCTGGAGTTTGACTGGCACCAGGTTGCCAAGAAAATTTCGGCTGCTGGCTTGGGTTCTAGTAAAAACTATGGCCGTGTCCAGTGTATGGATTTTGCGTGTGAGGAGACACCATCGGCTAAATCCCAAAATAGGACGTAGATGGTTGGGCGTGCATTACATTTGGAGGACTTTGGGAAGGGTTGCCCCATGTCGATCCCATGGGGATAGGCATAGTACCTTGTCCGGGGTTCCATTGGTTGTGAAAAGAATTTCCCCAGATCGGAATTCCTGATGAGGGAACTGATCCCTGCCAAGAATTCCAAGGCCTTGATGTGGAAGAAGTTCCTAGGTTTTCCCCATGTGCAGGAATAGTACCCTGCATAGGAATAGGTTGTCCGTAACTGGGATTGCCCCCAGTTGGGAAAGAAGCTGAAAAGAAAGCATTGTTACCAAACACACCAAACAAAGAAAATGGTGTCGAACCTACTGGCATATTATGAGAAGGTGGTCCTTGACTCCCTACTCCAAATAAATTATGGTGTGTAGGTGGCTCGACGGATTGCTGGTGGGTTCCATCGAGCGAAGGGGACGAAGGAGGTATATGACCTCCCCCGTAAGGGAAAGCGTTAAAAGGAGCTGAAGTGCCCCCCATGTGTCCTTGCAGAAAAGTGTTAGAGCTCCCTTCCCCCAAACCTAAAGTCTGTAAAGTGGAGTAGGAAATTCTGGGACTTGTACCTGAGTTAGGCATCCCGTATGAGAACATAGGGCATATCATACTCGGTGTGAAAGGGGCAGTGGTCGCCGCCATAGACGAGATTATACCACTACTCAAGGTAGAGGTGGTCGATACCATGGTGTCTCAGACCGGTGACGGTGGGTTAGGAGGTGGAAAATCCCCTTTGGTGACAACCGTAGTGGGAATTGAAGAATTCCCAGAAGAAGTGACAAAATTTGTTTCCATTGTTGCGTCAAACACTATCTGGCACTCGTAAGGGTGAATCGGTATGATGATGGGTGATGAAAGATCAGTGGTTGGAGTTTTGGATGGACCAAGATCTTTCGCTCCAAAGTCTAAAATGGTGATTTCCTTGGGATGTTGGTCAGGTACAATTTCTTGTGACCCGATCGCTTCAAAAGACCCTTGTTGGTCTAGCTTTCACCTTAGTGGTGGCGGAGGTGGCTCCAGTGTAACCGGTGATAGGCCCAAAAGCCTTCATGACCGATGGAGCTCTTGATCCTCCACTATGTGATAATATCAAATACACACTAGGGATTTCTATTCGTTCATAAAATAACACACACTAAAAAGGTCCCTCCAAGATAAAACAAGAAAACACTAAACTAGTTGGAAGAACAGTTACAACAACCAACACTAGAGAAACTTACCGGTGCAAGTGAAAATCAAACACGGAAGCACCCTCCGGGTATACTCTGCAAAGCGTAGCTCAATGTCTATCCTAGGTACCATGGTATACCCCCGCAGTCACCTATGTATGTCTCTAAAAAGATAGGCAACTACGTTTCCAGCGCGCGAACAATCACCGGGTGGGTACAGTCAAAAGTTGGGTAGACCACAATGAGCAGGGTATCGATACCAAAACCTATCAAGGGTATCGAAGGAAAGTGGCCCGGAAGACAACTGATGACCTCAAACGGATTCGACACCCACGAAGCTCTGTGGCAAATCCAATCGACGAAATCCCAAGACAAGCCCTCTATATGTGTTCTCCACTATGATTGGTCTAGCTTTGGAGGGGTTATCTCTGCTACCTTTCCGCACGTGACCTCATGTTTAGCCCCTATGTTAGAGGGGGGTCCTAGATAAATTTCATGATGCTGGACTTTGACACTCCCTAACTCAGACTCCAATGTTTGATTTAATGGCCTTGAAGAGTTTCCTCTCCAACCTAATTCAAGGCCCTAACCCTAAACTAGTTGGTTGACCCTACAAACATAAAAGTCTAATGAATTTTAGATTTAGCGTTAATTTTTATGTCTTGTCTTAAGTCAAAGGTTATGAAAGTGAAACTAGTGATTTTTGAAAGACGAAAGCAAAATAAACAGAAATATGGAAACAAAATAACTTCACTTGACTCAAATCTTAAAAAACTTTTCAAACTAAAATTTTTCTAAGATCTCTGAACAACAAACTCAAAGTAGGATTTCACTCGACTATGAGCTACTTATGATCTAAGTAAACTGTCAATAACTTATGAAATCAAAGACTTTTCCCTGGTTACTAATGCAAAACAACACTATTTAACCAAACAAAGAAATAAAAGATTTTTTTTATTTGAATGCTCACAAAGCAAAAAGGAAAAATATCAACAAGTAAAAACCAAGAAAACTTATGGCCTAAGCGCAGATCGCCAAGAATCACTTTAAAAGTCACACACAAGCAAATTAAAATTACACTCTCACACTTTTCTAAAATCCCTATAAAAAGAAAATTTTGAGGAAAAACTTCTTAATGAAAAAGAAAGCTATTGCTGTGATCAAACCTAAGTTACTAACCGCTATGATAGAGACCGAAAAACCTGAGAGGTATAACTCTTGTCAAAGGAAAGGATGACTGCCTCACCTTCAACACAAATTTTCTCCACAAGCACACTGCTGGCAGTTCAATAGAAAGCATGTGCACACGAGTTGTGTAAAGTCAGAGCACGTGTACACTCGTTCTGGCCTTATACAGGCTGCGTGTATCTCTGAAAGTCTAAGACAAATGAAAGGCTAAGAAATCTAGACCAGGCAGAGACTACTGGTACTGAGAACCAGGATCTCTTGAAGACTTAGACACTTACTTTAATAGAAAAAAGAAAACAATTCAATGAAAACTTCATAGAACAAACCAATCCGAGGTGAAACCTAAGCTATAGACTGCAAACAACAAAGACTAGAAAGAGTTCTAGATAACCCCTAAGAAGGACTATTTCTGATAGGGAAGAGGATGACTGCCTCTCTAAAAGAAATTTTTTGGAATCATACACGTGACTGACACTTCCTCAGCTAGCGTGTACACGCGGGCTGTGAGAAGGTAGGGCGCGGGTACACGTGTGCAGAACTTATGCAGGCCATGTGTACCTCTGTGGGTCTCAGAAAAGAAAAAAAAATGCAATCAAGCAAAGAAACAAAGATAAATGGTATGGGAGACTAGAATCTCTGTTAGCTCATACTTTTGCAGAAACTTTAAAAACAAGGAATAAAACCAGTTTTTAAAAATACCCAAGAAAAATATCCCCAAAAATCCTAGAGATCCCCAATATGGTCGCCAATTCTGTTGTGGGTGGGAAATCCCTCCTACGGACTAGAACTAAGGGTTTTATCATGCATGCATAAATGACCTAAAGATTCTTACTTTTTACCATCATCCCATGCCTAGACCCCCATTACTCATATGTAAATACAAGGCTCAAGAGATTAAGTTGACGTACCTTATTCTTTGTGTTTGATGTCGATCCCTTTTCACGCTTGGTCGTTCTTTGACTGCAACTCTCCTCCCAATGCCGACCTTCATTCACTAAAGACAAACAAAGAACTCCACATGCATTTGATATATGAACTAACGGGTTAGAGATTCAATCAATCATGCAATCAATATTCCAATAATGACAATCTCATATGGCGGGATGGGAAAAGAAATTATTTTATTAACTTCACAATGATACCTTACAATGATAAATTCGGCTAGTGCTCCTCGATCCTGGTCCTAGGCTCTTCTTTGACTATCTTCCAACTACTTTTCTCTATACTTCTCTTTGCATAAGGATGGCTAAAGGTTGGGACAAAGGGAATGCTCAATCGGGTATAGTTTCTTTACTATGACTCTCCTCCTTTCAAATGGGACCCCTAACCCTTCTTCTATAGGCTAGAAGAAGCTAGGTATTTGGTCAAGTGACCGGCCATGCATGGCCGAAAGGTTTAGTTAACTTACCCAAAGTTGTGTTTTACATCAACAACTTTCCTTTTTCTGTGATTTTGTAGGTACACGCGAGCTATCTTGGGTTAGCTAGCATGTACACACATTCAATAATGGATCAGGGCGTGTGGGCCTTTATAAAAGGGGTTTTTAAGAGGAGTTGTTCAACATTGTTTTGGCAAAGAAGGAATCTGAGATGGCCTGATGACAGGTAAGAATGTCTGGTGCAAATTAGGGTTATAACAGTCTTCGGGTCTTCGGAGCTTCAGAGAATCTCGCATCCACACATCTGAACTGTTAATCTCTGAACATTGCCAATCACCTTTGGTGACATCATTACATCACATCACTTAACATTTTCCAATTGCGGGGGTATGCAACAGTCATTTGGAGTAACCTTCCTTTCATCCCGCAATTATTCTGATGTTGACACATAACCCCTCGGTGAAACCAGGGTTTGGATTGCGAGACCACCTTGGAGGATTAACTCTCGTCCAACTTGGATCCCCGCAATGCCTCTTAGTCTTTGATCTTGATGTATCACGATCAACGCCACTATGGGTCCCTCGACCTTTAACTATGTTACGTAACCTTAGGTTCCCACTAACCATGCTCATATGGAATGACACGTGGTGGACTAATAGTAGCTAACACATGGCTCAGCCAGATGAGTGACACGTGTCACGTTCCATACGACATTTCAAACTTCTACGGGTTTAGAACCCACTTATATGTGGAACACAACCCATGTGTCCACATCAATCCAAGTGATGTCATCATGACTCACTACTTCGACTCTTCGAGAGCTTTCGCCCTTCACTACTGCATTTGACCTTCTAACATTGGCTTGATCCAATGGTTGAGCTCTCCTCTCCATATCAAAGGGGAAGATCCACTTCGGGGCTTTAGACCATTTTCTTTTTTCTGTCATCAGACTTCACCGAAGTCTCAAAGTCTGAAGGGATTCCGAGTTAACTCCTATGCACCTTCCCCATATTTGACAGTCGTAAGGGATTTCCCTTCCTTTGGAATATATCTTGTGGCGCAGAACAAACTACATTACTCTACGGATTTACTCGGTGTCCTGCATAACTATATCTTTTGTGCTTTGTACAGGTGTTTTTCCTAACACAATGGACATTTGGTCTGGAAAGAAAATCAATAGTCTGAGTCCACTTTTTATCTATCACCTTCAAGCTATCACGCTTGGCTTGATCCCAAACTATTGGCTCTATTGGTAAGACAATCGATTTCACTTTATCTTGTCTATTTAACCATTCATGCAAGATACATGGAAATTCCATGAAGAAGATCTCATGCATATCTCAGTAAAGATATTTTCCTTTCCACTCCTTTGCATTCATCCACAATCCTTACATCTCTCACTGGGGGAAAACGTCATCTTTCGCTTCTATCCAGTCTTGAATCTCCTCAGAAGGATTCCAACTCATTTTTATTTTCCTCCATCGATCTCAACAAGACTTTGGGTCCCGACAACAGAACCATTTGTTGTGCGTTCACCTTCATTCCATGATTTCACGCATACCTTCCTTCTTAATGATGGGGAGTTTTAGACCCAGGGTCCATCCAAAGTTGTCCAAAAAAACCCTAAATTCTTGGCATATCAATCCTCGGGCAAGTCCAAGGAAGGTCTCCCCCAATATGCATAGAGGATCACATAGACCATAAGGTCTTGTGAGAGGGATGAAGGATTAAACACACAAAACATTACTGCAATTGGCATCCATGTAACTCAGGTCTGATAATCTATTTAGAACTAAGAATTAAACCTATACATACATCGTTTCAACTCATTCATAACAGACACATATTAGATCAGAACTTCCATGTCATTATTACTGGAAGTGTTCCATCATATAAAAGATATATAGTGTATTGAACAACTGCCTATGACAACCACCGAACTTCATATCATTACTATATAAAACAATGGAAATACAACATAATGCGCCATGCACCTTGCATTAGGACTTAGAAATATCAAAGACACAAGAATATATTTAAAACATCACATGATTACAACATGCTCAAAGTGAGCTCGATACTAGTAGCTAAGCTAACTCAAAACTCTCAGACTAGCCATATATCCAATCAACTGACTAACCAACCAACTAACTCTCGTTATGAGCTTAGAGCTCCTTTTTATATCTTTCTCTACAAGGGATCCCTATCTCCTTATGCTTTCTTGCACTCGCTTATTTGATCCAACTACCTCACATACTTTTGGTTCCTTCCAGAGCTCAACATAGATTCTTTGTATTAGGGGCAACCTTAACTTCCTAACCAACTCATCTTTTGGTCCCCCCACTTCTTCGTGTGATGCTTTCAATAATGATTCAAGGATATTTCCCAATGATGCCTTTCTTGATTCTCGCAGGAATTTTCTTGGATTCCAATGAAACTGACAAAACTCAAACCAATGCACACTTGGAAGTCTTTACACTTAGCGTGCTACTGACAAAACCCAGTCCAATGCGCACTTTATGACATTCCTCGCACATTTCCTTAGGTGTGTGCAAAACTATGGAATGAGCGTTCACAACTTCATTTGTGCATGCATGCAAATTTGAACCCAATAATTTAGGTGCCAACAATCCCATATCCCTTTATGGATATGTGTTTCTGATATTGTACCTCTTAAAACTCCTAGAAATATTTTACATTTCTTATCGTAAATTAAATTTAATGCCGAGGGTGAAACCTATGCATCTCAACATGCTTTCAAATTCTGGAAATTTCTTTGTTCTCAAAATATTACTAATGGAAGTGT
The DNA here is from genome assembly GCA_010110895.2 of Picea sitchensis. Classification (NCBI taxonomy): domain Eukaryota; kingdom Viridiplantae; phylum Streptophyta; class Pinopsida; order Pinales; family Pinaceae; genus Picea; species Picea sitchensis. Next base: position 12,163 of record SNQJ01S0023569.1, on the reverse strand, counting down.
CATTTGTAGGTTTTTAACTCTCACTCTCATAGGTCGGGTCAAGAGATGGTGTGAGAATTATGATTATAATGATTTGTGTGCAGAGATATCAGAGCTTAAGAAGAATTAAGATGAATCTCTTAAAGATTTTCTTATTAGATTCATGCATATTTGCTGTAGATTTCCTTTCGATGATAGGTTGACCTATACCAATGATTTTATTTTATGTTTAGTTTCTCTTACTATTGAAACATATGATTCAATGGATGAAAAATATAAATCATGTCTTAATGTACCTTTACATGCTGATTTGGATTCATGTAAAAATTTTGAAAATGCTAAGGGTTTAGTTGGAATCCATATGTTTGGATATTTCTTTACTATGGGGGATATATATTAGAGAGATTTATTCTTCAGAAGAAATATATGTATCCTCCCACCACTCTATTTCCCACTCTCCTTCCTTGTGATGAAACAGAGACCTCTTGCGTTGTAAATTCAAGTTCACATTTTTTTGTAGCTGGCCAAGAGGGGGTTTTCCTGTTGATAATAGGACACTTCGGGTCACACTGATGGTTACGTCAGGTTCTCATTATCCCATCTCTTCTTTTCCATCACAAGAAATGGAGGAATATATAGAATGAAACCTAAATTTTGATCATTTCGTTAATGAAGAAAATTTAGACACTCATGACATGAAATTTTCCTCACCCATGGATAAGTTGGAATTAATTTATGTTGATTTAAATTGTCCTGTTGTTATAAATTCTCCTAGTTCAACCAACATAGTGCGAGAATGCTTTCCTACTACTGATGGGTTAGTTATTTAACCTTCTTGTTCTACAAATTATTTTTATTTTCTCCTCTCTTATAACCATGAGTATATTTTGAAATATATTTCATATCCTCATATTGTGCAGGAGCAAAAAAACCATGTTGATTATTTCACTCAAGGAGAAGAAATAAACATACAAAACATACCACTTTTGGCACAACGATCCACTTTTTTATTGAAAGAGGAAAACCATGTTGAGGAAGAATGAGTTGATCGTGAAACCATTCCTAGTGTGGAACCTACCGATTCACTATCAGTTGCTAATGTTATTAAGGAGGAGGAACTACCATTCAAAGAGTCAATTTTTGAAATTGTTTGTTGTTCTAGAGAATCTTTTTATTCTCTGAATTCTTCTACTTATTACTATTTGTATTCTTATCTCTTTAATGCTTTGATTTTGTAGGAATCCACCCATTTTCCTATTCAAATAAAATCAATAGGGCCGATCCCTTTTGAAGTACTTTATGGTCATAATGTGCATATGGAAGATAGAGAGGATAAGGCCTCTTCCCATGAACTTAACACAACTATGACTTATTAATTTTTTTCACAGGATCCTTTGAGCCACTTCGAGTCCCTAGTAATGATCCTTAAAATGAATATTAACACCTGATATTACCTACTCCTACATATCCATTTGTTCAAAGCAATGATATGAAACGTTTCTAGATGTTCAATCACCATCTTTATCATAAATAAATTAACATGGATATAAGATGTAATACCCTTGTTTTCCCCATCTTGTAATTAGTCATTAATCATTATCACCATGATACGGCATGGGAAAAATGTAAATGTATTATTTAGATTTCCAATGACTGACTGTGGGGGTAAATCCTTGAAGTACTGGCCATGATATCAATAGAGGAAAGAATGAGGAAACTATGGAGAGGGTTCATTAGTTCATTCCCTTTGCTGAGATAATAAGCTTCATCTGGATCCCAAGGAGAGAAATCAATTAATGAAGGAAGGATTGGTGGTTGGATAATCAACCACCCCCATGAATGGAATCATGGTCTGACTGAAGAATGTCAGCTCGAAGTACCATAGGGTCTGGCAGACCAGGCTGACCCGAGTTTCCTTTTGACAGAAGGAGCAAGATATGTCGAGAAACATCCTAGGAAAAGATATACAAAAAATAGAGATAAGAAGAAGATATAGAGGAAGAGGCACACACGTGAAGCTCTGCAGAGAGCAAGAGAGACACCAGACAATAATGCATGCATGGAGGGGAACGAACGATCCAGACATGTAGAAGAAAAGAAGAATGTTGTGAGATTGATGATAGGGAAGAATTTGATAAACCTCACAGGGATGTTGTGACAGAGTGAAGGTCTCTGAGAAATGGCATAGTTCTCTAGTGATATCATGGCTTGGCATAGGGGTGGCTAGAGTGCTAAGAATGAATGCCTCTGAGTGTATGGTTGGGTGGAAAGGAGAACACCCACAGTCAATTAGTTGGTTACAATCAGAAATAGATAAGTATTCTCATACCCTATATATTTGAGTTGTAACTGTAAAATAAAGTTGGATATCCCTTGAATGTTTCAGGGATGTGCATGTTGCTTGATGGTTAGGTTGTGTTCATCTATATTTTGCTTGATTGTGTACTTAATCAAGTAAGAAACTATATGGTTTGTATGCATAAATGATCTATCCCTATAGTGGCTCAAGTTTAAGAAAATGAACCATGAGTTCGTTGACCTTGGGCTGAGTTTCCCATATGTATGCCAACATTCCTAGTTGTTTTGAGTCTCCTGGGAGAAGGATTTTTTTAAGCTCAGGAGAAATAGTGCAAAGTGCGGGCCAATGCCTAAGTATTTCAGAATTAATGAAGCTCAGGAGAAAGAGAACAAAGTACGTGCCAATGCCTAAGTCTTTCATAACTGACAAAGCTCAGGAAGGATAGGGAGATTTAATTCTTGAAAGGGGATATCCTTTCGTTTGGAAGACGAGTGGAAGAGATATGTTAAGGATGATCCAAGGTATATCATGACTATTACATTTGGAGAAGGAGCATTGGTGTGAACCCCTCGACTCCTTCAGTCTTCATGAGTTCGACGAATTTTGGTATTTGTCATAAGGGAGACTGATCCCCCGAAATCCCAGAGCCTGAAGTTAATCTGGGTCGTAGATCTGAGGATGCCCAGGAACTATTCCAACCATCAAATCTATGATATATTCAACCCGATGTTGACCATTTTGGGATTTCATAGGATTTGGGGTGTAGTATCATAGAGGGACGTTCAACATAGAACAATGAATGTCAAACGATGAATGTTGAACGCCAAAAGTTCAAGTTCCAAACATTGAACGTCGATCTCCAAATGGACGAGGCCACATGGAGAGATTTCAGGACTTCGGGGAGTATGTGTGCATTAAGGAAAAAGGGGGTGTGACATGGAACCACGATCAATGTTCCACGTGTCACCTAGATCCTATAGGACCATTAACACTTGAAACTTGTCACCCACTAAAGGGGCCACGTGTCCTATCTACCTTGCCATGTGTCATCTCTAGAAATTGCATGTTTCGTCCATGTGGCAGGATATATCATAGTCCGGAGACTTGACACTCTAGAGGAAGTTAGACGAAGGACATAAAGTGTGAAGGCTCTTAAAATCATGAACATCGGAGTCCATATCAATTGTCCATCATTAAGGACATGTGTCGCCAGATCTGATAATCCAAAGACTAGACACTCTAGAGGATTTGGGGAGTGTGACACTTCCAAAACTCTCGAATGCTAAATCAATGAAGTGATCTGAGACATGGATCTAAGGACCCATCAGGATCCTCCCTGACCATCAAATGTAGACTATGGTCAACCCGACACTGACCAACTTCGGGAGCCACATGGAGTTTGCATATCGAAACTACTGAACGCTGAATCTCCGAAGTAATGGGAGCCATATATTGATGGGTATATGTGAAGAGATATTGACTATGAGATCATAGGAACATTATAATATTGTGTTAGGGTTCGACGAGGATCGCTAACATCACCCAGGGTGACATGGACCCACGATTGAGGTGCCACATGTCGCTTGGATACACCTATTTTCTGGACCCCTGGGCCCATTACAACATGACACGTGTCACCCGCTGATGAGGGTGCATGTCACCCCTGGCCCTCACCATGTGTCAATACCTAGTATGTGTCCGTTTGGCCACATGAATGGTGAAGTTTCGGGACTTTAAAATTTTGGGACTCCCCGACTTTGGAGGATTTCGAATAGTGTGGTGTAGAAAGGTCAGAACCTCAGATTCACATTGCAAGCCCATGAGAATTCAAAATAAAAGTACTCCGAGAGATTTGGGTCATTAAAATATGTGCACCCAAAAGCGTCGAACAACGATTTTTTGTTAAATTATGAGCTTGATTTATTATGCAGATTAATTTTTTTATTTTCTTAAATACTTTGATTTCAGCTTAATACAATTGAACCATACCAAATCATAACTGAATAGAAATAACTATGTATATAATTAACCATGCAAATCAACAACACATATACCCTAGGGAAACCCTGTACAGGGAGAAAAACCCCAATAAACGATATTCCTTTATTGCATTAATAATGTAAGATCACTTACAAATATCCACCATGAATGTTCTACTCTTAAAGAGCTTTCCAAGATGAATCTGACTTGACAAAGACCTAAGAGACCTTGTTGAAATACACCTATGATATGTTGCTTCTATTTTTGATATACAACACTAATATGTTGTTAATATACGCCTTTGATATGCAACCTCTATTGTTGATATACATCATTGATATGCTTCTTTGGCATGATGCCTCTTTATAATTGATATGATCCTCTATTTCTTCACTCTTAACTTGCATATCAAACTGTGTTGAAGAGATGGGTCGACCTCTGCTTATATAGGTTGGAGAGGAGAAGAGGAGAGGCTCAAAATAGTAACTTGTTTGCATGCTTTAATCATAACTCAATTTCATACTTTAGTTTGAACTTAGAACTAGACTTGAGACTGGTATACTCTAGTTCAAAAATAGAACTAGACTTGAGACTTCAGTTACAACTCAGCATTACACTTAGTTAAAAAATATAACTAGACTTGAGACTGGTATACTTTAGTTCAAAAATAGAACTAGACTTGAGACTGGTATACTTTAGTTCAAAAATAGAACTAGACTTAATACTTCAGTTGCAAATCAACATTACACTTTAGTTCTAAAATAGAACTAGACTTGAGACTTCAGTTACAACTCGAATCTTTACAAGGCAATTTGAAATTCTCTTCATGGTGGATAATGTTACACGTGCCAACACACTATATCAATACATTTATATCATTTTCAATATTAGGAATATTGATTTTTTCTTGCTCATAAGAATTTTATATTCAACCTAAATTTTGCTAGATGCCTTGACTTTTGCTCATGGCTCACAAGGCTTGACTAGGCTCACATAGGTTGTACATTCCCCCTAACTTTTGCACTAGTTTGTCTATGCTCACAGAGGTTGTACGTTCTACCTGACTTTTTCACTAGACTGTCTATGCTCATAGAGGTTGTACATTCCCCTTGACTTTTGAATTAGACTCACATAGCATCTCGTTCGTCCTGACTTTTGGTTTGACTCACAAAGGGTGAAACCTATGCATCTGAACATGCTTTCAAATTCTGGAAATTTTGTTGTTCTCAAAATATTACTAATGGAAGTGTCATTTGCAAGTTGTTCACTCTCACTCTCATATGTCGGGTCAAGATATGGTGTGAGAATTTGTCGGTTGTCTCTATTCACATATGGGAGCAATTTATGCGTAAGTTTTGGCATGCTTTTGAGAATTATGATTATAATGATTTGTGTGTAGAGATATCAGAGCTTAATAAGAATGAAGATGAATCTCTTAAAGATTTTCTTATTAGATTCATGCATATTTGCTAGAGATTTTCTTACGATGATAGGCTTCCCTCTACCAATGATTTGATTTTATATTTGGTTTCTATTACTAATGAAACATATGAGTCGGTGGATGAAAAATATAAATCATGTCTTAATGTACATTTACATGCTAATTTGGATTCATGTGAAAATGTTGAAAATGCTAATGGTTTAGTTGGAATCCATTTGTTTGGATATTTCTTTACAATGGGGGATATAAATCAGAGAGAGTTATTCCTCAGAAGAAATATATGTATCCTCCCACCACTCAATTTCCCCTCTCCTTCCTTGTGACAAAACATAGACCTCTTGTGTTGTAAATTCGAGTTCAAATTTTTTTGTAGCTGGCCAAGAGGGGTTTTTCCTGTTGATAATAGGACACTTTGGGTCACACCGATGGTTATGTCAGGTTCTCATTATCCCATCTCTTATTTTCCGTCACAAGAAATGGAGGAGGAATATATGGAGTGAAACCTAAATTTTGATCATTTTGTTAATGAGGAAAATCTAGACACTCATGACATGAAATTTTCCTCACGCATGGATAAGTTTGAATTAATTTATGTTGATTTGAATTGTCCTGTTGTTATAAATTCTCCTAGTTCAACCAACATATTGCACGAATGTTTTTCTACAACTGATGGGTTAGTTATTGAACCTTCTTGTTCTATGAACTCTTTTTATTTTCTCCTCTCTTCTAACCATGAGTATATTTTGAAATATATTTTAGATCCTCATATTGTGCAGGAGCAAAAGAACTATGTTTATTATTTCATTCAAGGAGAAGAAATATACATACAAAACATACCACTTTTAGCACAACAATCCACTTTTTTCTTGAAAGAGGAAAACCATGTTGAGGAAGAACAAGTTGATCGTGAAACCATTCCTAATGTGGAACCTACCAGTTTAGTATCAGTTGCTAATGTTATTAAGGATGAGGAACTACCATTCAAAGAGTCAATTTTTTTAAATGTTTGTTTTTCTAGAGAAGCCTTTTATTCTCTGAATTATTCTACTTGTTATTATTTGTATCCTTATCTCTTTAATGGTTTTATTTTGTAGGAATCCACCCATTTTCCTATTTAAATAAACTCAATAGGGCTGACCCCTTTTGAAGTGATTTAAGGTGGTAATGTGCGTATGGAAGATAGAGAGGATAAGGCCTTTTCCCATGAACTTAATACAACTATGACTTATTAATTGTTTTCATAGCATCCTTTGAGCCACTTCGAGTCCCTAGTAATGATCCTTAAAAGGAATATTAACACCTGATATTATCTACTCCTACATATCCATTTGTTCAAATTAATGATATGAAACATTTGTAGATGTTCAATCACCATATTTATCATAAATAAATTAACATAGATATAAGATGTAATACCCTTGTTTTCCCCATCTTGTAATTAATCATTAATCATTATGACCATGCTAAGGCATGAGAACAATGTAAATGTATTATTTAGATTTCCAATGACTGACTGTGGGGGTAAATCCTTGAAGTACTGGCCATGATATCATTAGAGGAAAGAATGAGGAAACTGTGGAGAGGGTTCATTAGTTCATTCCCTTTGCTGAGATAATAAGCCTCACCTGGATCGCAAGGAGAGGAATCAATTAATGAAGGAAGGATTGGTGGTTTGATAATCAACCACCCCCATGAATGGAAGCATGGTCTGACAAAATAATGTCAGCATGAAGTATTGCAGGGTCTGGAAGACCAGGCTGACCCGAGTTTCCTTCCAAAAGAAGGAACGAGATAGGTCGAGAACCATCCTGGGAAAAGATATACAAAAACTAGATACAAGAAGAAGACATAGAGGAAGAGGCACACACTTGAAGCTCTGCAGAGAGAAGGAGAGACACCAGACAAGAACGCATGCACAGAGGAGAACAAACGATCTGGACATGCAGAAGAAAAGAGGAATGTTGCGAGCTTGATGATGGGGAAGCGTTTGTTTAACCTCACAGGGATGTTCTGATAGAGTGAAGGTCTATGGGAAATGGCATATTTCCCTAATGATATCATTGTTCAGCATAAGGGTGGATAGAGTGCTAAGAATGAATTCTTTTGAGCATATGGTTGGGTGGAAAGGTCAACAATGACAGTCAGTTAGTTGGCTACAATAGGAAATAGATAATTATTCTCATACCCTGTATATTTGAGATATAAATGTAAAATAAAGTTGGATATCCTTCGAATGTTTCAGGGATGTGCATGTTTCTTGATGGTTAGATTGTGTTCATTTATCTTTTGTTTGAATGTGTATTTAAGCAAGTAAATAACTATATGGTTTGTACGGATAAAGTCTCGAGCCATGTAGTGGCTCAAGTTTAAGTAAATGAACCATGAGTTTGTTGACCTTGGGCTTAGTTTCCCATATGTATGTCAACATTTCCAGTTGTTTTGAGTCTCCTAGGGGAAGGAGTCTGTTAATCTTAGGAGAAAGAGCGCAAAATGCATGCCAATGCCTAAATATTTCAGAACTGATGAAGCTCAGGAGAAAGAGTGCAAAGCATGAGCCAACGCCTAAGTCTTTCATAATTGACAAAGCTCAGGAAGGATAGTGAGATTTAATTCTCGAAAGGGGATATCCTTTCATTTTGAAGACGAGTGGATGAGATTTGTTTGGGAGGATCCAAGGTCTATCATGACAGTTGGATTTAGAGAAGGAGAGTAGGTGTTAACCCCTCAATTCCTTCAGTCTTCATGAGTTTGACGAATTTTGATATTCGTCATAAGGGATACTAATCCCCTGAAGTCCCAAAGCCTAAAGTCAATATGGGTCATAGATCTGAGGATTCCCAGTAACTATTCCAACCATAAAATCTATGATATATTCAGCCCGACATTAACCATTTCAGGAGTTCATGGGATTTGGGGTGTAGTATCGTAGAGGGACGTTCAACATAGAACACTGAACATTGAAATTTGAATGTTGAGCATTGAACGTTCAAGTTACAAACATTGAATGCTGATCTCCGAATGGACGAGGCCACATGGAGAGATCTTGGGACTTCAAGGAGTATGCGTGCATTAAGAAAAAATGGGGTGTGACGTGGACCCATGATCAATGTGCCATGTGTCACCTAGACTTGAGCATTTCACAGACCCTATAGGTCCATTAACACATGAAACATGTCACCCACTAAAGGGTCCACATGTTCTCTCTACCTTGCCATGTGTCATCTCTGGAAATTACATGTTTCACCCACGTGGCAGGAGATCTCGTAGTCTGGAGACTCGACACTTTGGAGGAAGTTGGATGAGGGACATAAAGTGTGAAGTCTCCCAAAATCATGAACAATGAAGTCCATATCAGTTGTCCATCATTAAGGACATGTGTCGCCAGATATGATAATCCAAAGAGTAGACACTCCAGAGGATTTGGGGGGTGTGACACTTTCAAAACTCCCGAACACCGAATCGATGAAGTGATGTGAGTCGTGGATCTGAGGACCCTTCAGGATCCTCCCTGACCATAATATCTAGACTATGGTCATCTCGATGCTGACCAACGCTAGGATCCACAGGGAGTTTGCATATCGAAACTCTTGAACATCAAATCTCTGAAGTAATGGGATCCATAGATCGAGGGGTTTACATGGACAAATATTGACTGTGAGATCATATGAACATTAGAATACTGTGTTAGGGGTTGACGTGGCTCGTTGAAATCACCTAGGGTGACTTGGACCCACGATTGAGGTGCCACATGTCACTTGGATAGACCTATTTTGCGGACCCCTAGGCCCATTAGAACGTGACACATGTCACCCCCTGATGAGGGCATGTGTCACCCCTGGCCCTCACCGCATGTTAATCCCTGGTATGTGTCTTTCTGGCCACATGAATGGTGAAGTACCGAGACTTTACAAGTCTGGGACTCCTCGACTCTGGAGTATTTGGAATAGCGTGGTGTAGAAAGGCCCAAAGGTTGGAGTCATGTGGCAAGCCTATGGGACTTCAGAAGAAAATTACTCTGAGATATTTGGGTCGTTAAACTATGCGCACCCAAAAGCGTTGAATGTCGATTTTTTGTTAAATTATGAGCTTGATTTCTTATGTGGATTAATTATTTTATTTTCTTAAATACTTTGATTCCAACTTAATAAACTTCAACCATAAAAAATCATAACCGAATAATAATAACTATGTAGATAAGTAAGCATGCAAAACAACAACACATATACCTTGGGGAAACCCCTTATAGGGAGAGAAACCCCAGCAAATGATATTCCTTTATTTCATTAATAATGTAAGATCACTTACAAATATCCACCATGAATGTTTTTCTCTTAAAGATCTTGCCAAGATGACTCTAACCTGAAAAAGACCTAACAGACCTTGTTGAAATACACCTCTGATATGTTGCTTCTATAGTTGATATAAAACACTGATATGTTGTTGATATACACCTCTGATATGTAGCCTCTATTGATGATATACAAAAATGATATTCTTCTTTGGTATGATTCCTCTTTATCATTGATATGCTCCTCTATTTATTCACCGTTAACCTGCATATCAAACAATGTTGAAGAGAGGGGTCGAAATCTGCTTATATAGGCTAGAGAGGAGAAGAGGAGAGGCTCAAAATAGTAACTTGTTTGCATGCTTTAATTAGAACTCAGCTTCATACTTTAGTTCTAACTTAGAACTATACTTGAGACTGCTCTACTCTAGTTCACAAATAGAACTAGACTTGAGACTTCAGTTACAACTCAACATTACACTTTAGTCCAAATATAAAACTAGACTTGAGACTGGTATACTTTAGTTTGAAAATAGAACTAGACTTGAGACTTCAATTAAAACTCAACATTACACTTTAGTTCAAAAATAGAACTAGACTTAATAATTTAGTTGCAACTCAGCATTACACTTTAGTTCTATAATAGAACTAGACTTAAGACTTCAGTTGCAACTCAACATTACACTTTAGTTCTAAAATAGAACT
>SNQJ01S0023568.1:109551-133333 GCA_010110895.2 Picea sitchensis | reverse complement strand
AAAGGCAGAATGCAAGGGGGGGTATGGAATGTTGTGTGAGTCGTTGATCTAGGCGCCGCGATCTGGACCCTTGGAAAGTGAATGAAACATATGTTGGGAGCGGAAAAAGTCTTGTGTAGGAAAAACTTAGTATTAGTGCTTTCTTATGGGTTTTTCCAAACTTTGTCTTAGATACCACCAAGGGGACATCACTTCAACTATCATTTGGCAACATATACTTGATGTGGCATTTTCTTCGAGTGGGTTTTATTTGGTGAAGGCAAGCAAAGAAATAAATCTACATTCTAACCTACTTTCACAAGGTAATTAACCCAGATTAAACTGTTGGGTTAAGATATTATTCTTCCTAGGGGATATTTGACCAGGGTTAGATGGTCTGATCAGATGTACTCACTAATTCTAACCTAGCGGCTATCTGACCAGGATTAGATGGTCCGATCAGATGTATTCACTAACCTATCAACATTGGAAATTTAAAAGAACTTGATCATGCTTGAACGGTATGACCAAATCATTGTTATTGCATGGGGCTTTTGTTCAAATTCTTTTATGCCCTCTTTTCTTTTCTTTTCTCTTTTTCTTTTTGATTTTCCTTTTTGTAAAATGAAAAATCAATTTCCAATAAGAACACTAGATACAGATAATATCCATACTATCCAAGTCATAAGTTGATTCCCATAATTTATGGGGTGATAACAAAAAGCTTCACTAGCAAGATGGTGGGGAACACACAATAAGAACATCGTGGAGTGGGTACAATGTCGCACTTTGATGATAGTGCGCTTTTTAGACCAAGTCGAAGGGTGTGAACTTCGATACACAGGTCAAAGTTGTCCGAAGGACCATGTGCAGAGTTGTGAGGAGGCCTAGAGCAACATTCCTAAAGAATAGTGGGTGCATAAGTTCATTAACACTTTGGACACAATGCCTATTAATTGGTATCTTCAAGCAAAATTGTGCCTCACCACTTCAGATTGGTACAGTATGACTTAGAACTTTATAGCTACATTTTTATTTGAAAGTCAGTACCCCACAATAGATCAGGCTTTACAAGTTGTAAGACAGAAAGTCTTTGAGGAGGCACCTAACCTCCCTTTGGAGCAAGAAGAAGATGAATGGACTACACCTCTTCAGAAATTACAGGGTTGTTACAATATCAACGCTAATGAAGATGATGATCCTATGAACATCGCAGAAACTGAAGGAAAGAGAGACATAGAAGGGCTAGGGATTGAACTACCTTTTATTGGACATCCAATTAAAATTAAGAAAGTTAATATTGGAATAGAGTTAGCACCTAAGTTGGCCAACGTTGAAGATTATTGGGATGATGCCACTATTGATAATATTACAAAATTACTGCATGAATATCAGGACTTGTTTCCAACCAATTTCACAGACATGAAGGGAATTAAAGGGCCCATGGGAGAAATGAATATCCCCTTGAAACTAGATAAATTAAAGAGACCTTACAGACTGAATCCTAAATACAAGAAGAAAGTTAGGATTGAATTAGATAGAATGTTGGAAGCAGGAATCATAGAACCTGTTGAAGAGTCAAAATGGATCAGCCCCATGGTGGTCCAAGATAAGAATTTAGGATAGATCAGAATCTGTGTAGACCTAAGGAAACTGAATGATGCATGTTTACATGATCCATTACCTAAACCATTTACTGATGAATTTTTAGATAATGTAGGAAAACATGAAGTTTACTCCTTCACAGATGGATTTTCAAGATATCACCAGATCAGAATTTCTAAGGAAGACAGACATAAGACCACATTTGCAACAGAATTGGGTTCCTTCCAGTACACTGTGATGCCCTTCAGATTGAAGAATGCACCAACAATATTTTCAAGGGTGGTGGTCGAAGCATTCAAGGAATTTTTACATAAAGTTTTAGAATCATACTTTGATGATTGGACTTTTTAAAGATTATTGAAAAATCATATTGAATGTTTGAGACTAATGTTGTATAAGTGTAAGCGATGTCAGATTTCCCTGAACCTGAAGAAGTGCATCTTCCTTTCACATTTTGGATTATTTCTACGACACATTGTATGTAAGAAGGATTTGTTGGTAGATCCTTCCAAGATTTCCATCATTGTTGATCTACCTCTCCCTACTTCGGTTAGATAGTTGCACACTGCGCTGGGACATACTGGATACTACATAAATTTTATCAAGGTCTATGCACAGATAACATCACCCATGGAAAATCTCTTAAAGAAAGATCGTCAGTTTCAATGGTTAGAGGAATACTAGCAGAGCTTCGACACACTAAAGCAGAAAATGGTTACTATGCCTATCTTGGTTTTCCCAGATTGGAGTAAGGAATTCCACGTCCATGTCAATGCCTCATCCATTGCATTAGGAGCAGAAATAGCACATGAAGGCATCGCAGGAGGACATTATGCAGGGAAAGCAACAACGCAGAAGGTTCTTAGAGCTGGCCTCTGATGGCCCACTTTACACAAAGATGCTAAGGAATACTACAGAGCCTGCGATGTATGCCAAATAGTCAGAAAACCTTCCAGAAGAGATGAGATTCCTTTATCACCTTAGCTAATGTTACAGGCATTTGAGAAATGGGCCATTGATTTTATGGGACCTATCAACCCACCAGGGAAGTGCACAGGAACTCAATACATTATCACTGCGATGAAGTATTTGACCAGATGGGCAGAAGCAAGAGCAGTTAAGGACTGTAGTGCAATTACAACTACTTGATTCATAATTGATGATATAATAACCCGATTTGGATGTCCAAAGATCCTTATGAGAGATCAAGGTACACATTTTATTAATAAGACAATTGAATCCTTGACTCAGGAATTTGAAGTTCACCATCAGAAGAGAACACCATACCACCCACAAGTGAATGGTACAGTCAAAGCTTTCAATAAGATCTTGGAGACAGCGCTGACGAAGATTTACAGTGTGAATAGAGATGATTGGGATTTGAGAGTGTCAAAAGTGTTATGGGATTATCGAACCACTTGCAAAAAGATGACAATGTGGACTCCCTTTAAGTTAGTTTATGGCCTGGAAGCAGTTGTACCTATGGAATATTTGGTTCCCAGCTTAAGAATTGCAACATTTACAGTTATGGATGACACAAGTGTTGTTCAATACAATCTTGCACAATTAGGGGAACTGGAAGAAGACATATTTATTGCAGGATTTCATCAACAGGTACAGAAAGAAAGAGAAAAGGCTTACCATGACAGACATATCAAAAAGAAATCATTTAAGCAAGGAGATTTGGTACTAGTATATGACAGCAAGTTCATGAAGCATCCAGGGAAGTTCAGGACACATTGGCTTGGGCCATTTGAGGTTTCTTATGTCACAGAAGGAGGAGCTTCGCAGTTGAAGACTCTGAATGGAGAATGGAAGGAAGGTTTAGTAAATGGGAGCCAGTTGAAATTGTATTATGACAACCAGTTGCCTCGCAAATCTCAGTAAAAACAAAGGAAGAAGGTTCTAGGTACCAGGTGCAGTTGAAACTGGGTACCAGACACAGAAAAGATAGTCTTCACAAACATGAGAGGGGACAAAGAAGAAATCACAGGCTTCTCTTCCCAGTCTGCAGTCGAAGTAATACAGAAGGTTCAGTCTTACAGTGACTCGGGAAGAGTCACATGTGAGTGTTGGGGTCCTGTTGGCCCTTGGTTATGGATTAAGGAAGAAACAAAAGATGAAGGAAGAGGAAAGATGAAGTACGAAGAGTGCAGAAGGCACATAAACTGAGAATGGGTCGAAGTGGTCAAAGAAGCAGAAAATAAGGATCGAAGTAAGGGAAAGTGAGACGTTGAAAGAGAAGATTGAGGAAGGCATATCAACGAAGAATATAGATCGTGTACAACTCAAAAAGAAAGAAAAATCTATAAATGAGTGCTTTGGAGCACCTCATGAAAAATAAGCAAAGACAAGTTGGCAAAGCCCTTAAAGCACGGGTCAAGTTAACCTAGGGTTTTGACACCTAGAATTTTTCTATGTAATGTATAAATAAAGGTATAGAAGACCTGGGAGGGTTCGTTCTACATTATATTGTGTTGTTCATTGTTGATTACTATTGTTGAGAGCAATATTGAGTCTGTATTGTAATATCTTCAGTTGGGTGCGAAGATCACCCTGCAGCTAGGTGCGTAGGGAGGGGACAGAAAGAGAGAGATCTAGAAGCTCAGTATGCAGATAGAATTGTATGTTTACATTTAATATATCAAGAAATGAAGTTTTCTGGATGTAGCCCTGGGGAGAGGGTGAACTGCATATATCTTGTTGTTCTCTATGGTTGGCACTGTGTTCTTTGCTTTCTGTTATATTGTTATTGCATTGTTGTGTTAGATCTAAGATATAACTTGTGAAGTAAGCAGTGGTAAAGAATATCTAGATTGTTGTGTGTTGTTGCCCCGGATCCACTTTTCATTTCCTCTTGTTGTAGACACTTGTGTCCTGCAACCCCCTATTGCTACTTCGGGTGAGACTGCATCTGCTTTGTAAGTGTTGCTGAAAGGGACAGTAGTTAGGGCTTGTTGGTGCACTGTTAGAGTTGAACCCTGGGTCTGCCCCTGTGACAACACCTCTTCAGCCCCTTTTCTTCCATTCAATACATTCCCTTTCCATGAGGTGATTATTAGATTGTGAGAAGAGGCTTATTGAAGGTGCACTTGGAGCATTGTAAAGAGGAGCCTGGACCAAGTTTGCAGAATGGTCACTGACAAGGATTGTAAGTTTCATTCTTTGATTAATGAATAAAAGAATCTCTTTTCCCTATCCCAAATGATGATGTTTTTTGTCTTTTCTTTGATGTATACATAAGATTTTATATCTAACCCTAATTTATGAATATAAATAGCATGCTTGTAGCCTTTGTTTGCCTAGTCTTGGATGCAGGTCAACTTTGGGAGGAGACTTGCAGTCTTTGGAACTATAGAGCTTGAGGAGATCATCACCAGACATGGGATAAAAGGTACAGTGACCGATATTCTCTTCTACTACTCTTTGTTAATTTATTTTTCTATGTTTGGGGTAGTGTAGAAACTAGGTTAACTTTTAGATGGTCATTTCCTCTGTCTATATTCTAAGCCTTGGTATACTTATAGGGGAATTTTCCTGCTGACATAATTGGCGACCATACTGGGGATTCTCTCTAGGGTTTTTAGGGATCTTTTTGGGTTGTTGATTGGTTTTTGTTTTCCTTTTGAGTTTCATTCAAGTTTACTGAGTCTTTGTAAGGTTTCTAGTCACCTACAAGTTGCATACCAGCTTCCCCTACCATCTAAGTCTGCCTTGTCTTTTTATTTATGAAAAGTCTCAGAGGTGTACGCACCATGTTTTGGGTCAGCCTATGTACATACATGCTCTACACAATAGACGGCCCACATACATACGTAGGTTGCTGATGCAACATCTCGCATCTCTGTTTCATGAAAGTATTTTTTAATAAAGAGAAAGTTTGTCTCTTTCTTGATAGAAGTTCAGTTGCTATTTGCAATAGAAAAAAGAGTCTTCATTTCAAAGTTCTTTTCGATTTCCTGAAATATAAGTAGTTTGTAGTCAAACAAAAGAAAGTTTTAGGATTTCTTCATTTAAAAGATCTTTAAATCTCAATTAGAAAAGTTGAATTTACAAAGAGTTGTTTACAAGCATTGCTTTAATTTTGAAGTATCTTCTGCTTTCAAATGCTTTAAAGTTCTCTTCCTTATTCGTCTCTTCATAACACCATCAGTTTCACTACTGTACCCTTTTCATAAATCAATCCTTAAAATTAACACTTAATCTAAAATATATTAGAATTTCTGTTTGTAGGGTTCACCGACTAGTTTAGGGTTTTAGGGCCTTGAATTAGGTGTGAAGAGGAAACTCTTCAATGCCACTTTAAAACAAACATTGGAGTCTAAGATAAGGAGTGTTTTAAGTCCAATGTCGTAAGAGTTATCCGGGACCCCCCTCTAACACAGAGGATAAACATGAGGTCACGTGAGGAAAGGCAGAGGAGATAACTCCTACAAAGATAGACTAAACGTAGTGGGGATTGTATATTGAAGGTCTTTCTTAGGAACAATATCAATTGCATTTTCCTACAGATCTTTGTGGACCTCGAATCTGTTCAATATCCTCAATTGTTTTCCAAACCAATTGATTTTGATACCCTTGAAGGGCTTTGAACTTGTTATCCTGCTCATTACGATCTTCCCGACTGTTGACTGTACCCGCTTGGTAATTGACTTTGAGCTAGAAACCTAGTTTCCCATATTTTATGGACTTACACAGGTGACTGCGGGGGTATACTGTGGTACCTAGGGTGGATGTTGAATCGCGCTTCACAGAGTATACCCGGAGGGTGATTCTGTGTTCGAGTTGCACTTACACTGATTAGTTGCTCTAGTGTCGATTGTTGTAACCATCCTTCCCACCAGTTAGTCGACTGCTTGATTTATATTTAGGAAAAAATTTAGTGTGTGCTTTGTGTTCTACACTAGTCAAGCCTTACTATGTCATTTGATCATTTCACAAAGTGGAATATCAATAGCTCTGTTGGTCACAAAGACTTCAGGGACTGTCGTCGATTACTTTGGAGCCACCTCCGCCACCGTTGAGGTGAAGACCTTATCAAGAAGGGTCGTTCGAAGCAATCGGGTTGCAGGAAACTATGCCCAAGCCTACTCCGAGAGGAGACTTTCCAGATCTAGAGGAATCCACCATTTCTAACCTTGAAACTAAAGGTTTCAAGCCAGCTAATCCTTCAATTACTGACTTGTCGGCGCCGATCTTGATTCAGATTTTCCCTCCCGAGGTGACACCTTCTGAATACCAGCTATTTCTATGAGTGAAAATGGAAGCGAATGTTGCTACTTCATCCAGGAGTCCTCGTACTCTCATTATGACTACTATTGCAGGGGGAATCCTACCTCCTCTCCCACCTTTGCCAGTCAGGACCATAGTTGTCTCGACTCCCTCAAATTCGAGAAGTGGTTTGATACCCTTAACAGCTTCGACCATTATTCCATTTACTCATAATGCGATGGGTGCTTCCTTCTCATATGGGATGCTCAACTTTGATACTGACTCGGTTCTTACGTATTCTACCTTACAGACCATGGGTCTAGGGGTAGGGAGCTCAAACACTCCCTTGCAAGGGTCAACCGCGGGCACTGCTCTCCTATTTAATGCTATCCCTTACAATGGGGGTCATATACCTCCTCTGTCCCCTTTGCTCGATGATGATTTTTAGTAGCCGATTGGGCCGAATGATAATTATAGCTTGTTTGGTGGAGGCATTTTAAGACCTTCGTCTTATACAACGTCAGTGGGATCTATGTCATTCTATTTGTTTGGTGTGTTTGGGAATAACGATTTCTCTTCGATCACTTTCTCAACTTAGGGAAACCCCAGCTTTGGTCAACAGAACCCGGTGCAAGGTACTATTCCTTCATGGAGAGCGACTACTGGAGTTTACTCCACACAGGGTCTTTGGAATCCTTGTTAGGGATCGGTTCCCTCGCAAGGGATGTTTATTGGGGGAAACCCCTTCCATACTCAATGGAACCCCATGAACGGCTATGTACCCATGCTCGTCAGATCAGTTGGGAGCATCCCCTTCCAAGGTCCTTGGAACATAATCCAAAGAGCAATCCTTGCATGGGCTATGTCATCTAATTTTGGGAGTCAGCCAATGACACCTCAACAGACACAGTTTCCCTTTGCTAGTCAAGGCCGTGGTTTCTAAAAAAACCATGGCCAGCGGTCCAACTTTTCTTGGCAACCTGGTGCCAGTCAAAATCCAGGGCCCTCTTTTCCTGTAAATAATTCACAACCGAAACTACCATTTCTAGCAACTCTACATCTGCCAGACATGTCGATATTACTGAATGACCCAATTTTTCATGATCCACGTTGGCCCCCCATGCCGAATAAGTTTCCTTTAGATATTCCAAAATTTGAAGGCAAGCCTGGCGAAGATCCAGGTGATCATGTGACGACCTGTCACTTATGGTGCTCATCAAACTCGTTGAAGGACGAATCTGTCCAGTTGTGCCTTTTTCAATGCACTCTTATAGGGGGTGTTGAAAAGTGTTATATTGAGCTTGATGGGTTGAGGTGCTCTTACTTTAATGACTTGGTGATGGTCTTCTTGAAACATTTCTAGTTACTTTTTAGATACGATGTCAGCACTGAATTGATGGCTAACTTTGAGCAAACCAAGGCCGACCACATCTCTAATCATATCCGAGAATGGAGGCATAGAAAGAGTTTGATTAAGGTCAAGGTCCCTCCTGCTTTCTTTCTTGAGTGGTTCTTGAAGTCTTTGGTTCCCACGTATCCAAGGACATAGCAACTTCTGGAGTTTTTTCAGAAGAGGAGGCTATTATGAGAACCCAACAGCTTGAAATGATCTACTCTCTGTCTGGCATGCTCTACGAAATTTTTCCAGATGCGCCATGGTCTACTCTCGATAAGGCCAAGAAAAAGTATGGGCCCCATGCCGATGACATTATGGGCTCAACATAAAGCAAGTCCATGGACCTGTTGTCGAATCAGTTTCAACAATTGTTGATACAATATACTGTGGCCAGCCAGACTCTGAGTTCGGCTGTTCCCCCTACCCATACGTTAGATTTACACAATTTGCATTCAACAGAATCCCAAGGCCAACCAACAGGCTAAGGGAAAGAAGAAACAATGAAATAAGAAGGGTAAAGGGGATAAAAAGGCTACCAATAATGTTGGTGGGGGAAAAACGAAGAAGAAGAAGTCGACGAATCCATGTAATCTCTCCACAGAGAACCACCCAACTCACCTGTTCCCTCGGCTTGAAAAATCCCAAATGCTATTAGCACAAAAACAACCTAATGTGTTGATGAACCCTTTTCCACAAGGGAAAAATATGGTTCAGGCTTCCGCATCCACAAGCGTGACAGGGCACAGTCAAGGACCCCCCACACCTGCCAATAACAACCCGGTTGTGAATATTTACATGATGAATGCCAAAGCTCATTTATCAACCAAGACCCGAGACTACAAAATGTCAGAATCTGTCAAAAAGGGAAAGGAATCCACTAACCCATCGACTCCTCTCCAAATCGAGAATGTGGTGGGAGAAACAATGGCTCGCATCCAAAAAGGTGTGTTTAAGAAGGCTTCCCATAATCCTAACGTGAGGACCACACAGAACTACATCATTGTGGAGGATATTGCACAAACCCCTTGCACGATATCCGCTCTAGAAGTACTCCATAATTTCCCCTTGCAGAGAAAATTTTTGTTGTCCGCCTTGGGAGCGACAGAGACTAGTAACCCAGGAGCGATCGTTTTCGATCCAACTAACTTAAAACCATGTCTTCCTCACCACATCTCCTTTCAGATAATAGCGGCTTAAACCACAAAATATTTTATGCGGAACATTTTCCATACAGTGGTTGATGAGGGTGCCTCAACTTGCATGATGTCGTTGGCATGTTGGAAGGCCATTGGCCAACCTAACTTGTCTCTGTTGCCTACGTTGCTTACATCTTTTGATGGTCGGTCGTTTAAACCACATGGAATAATTCCTTCCTTTCCCATGCAGTTAGTGGGTAAAACTATGTGTGTCAAATTTGAAGTGGTCGATGCACCTCTCGACTACAACCTGTTGTTAGGAAGCAGTTGGAATTATGCGATGCATGCGGTGGTTGCTACGATTTTTCAGGTCTTGTGTTTTCCGCATGAGGGTGGGATTGTGACCATCAACCAATTGTTTTTCTCTCATCCCAACCCTTCGTTTTAGGCTTCCATGGTCCCGATGATTGATAATCCACAGCTTGGCATTGTCAACTTAGGTGTCAGTTTGTTTCCGTCATTGATGGGAACCTTTGATTATCCACCACCTTCCAGCAATGTTAGGGTTATATTGGTTGTTCCTGACCAACCGAGGGATGCAATTTTGCAAGTGTCATCACTTTGAATGAGTTACTTTAATGATATGTGGACTTTACCTTCCCCATCAGCCTCGATGGAAGGGATAGGGCATTGTTGTAACATCCCCAACCATCAACCCCACTGCTGGGAAACGCTACTACACGGAATAACACTTATAAAGTATGAATTTAAATGAAGTTAAATGACTTCACACTGAGTAAACACATAATTATAGCTAACATATAGAATTAATTAGAATTAACAATAATTCCACTTGCAACGAAATACATGATAACATTACAAGCATCACATACATGCATTTTAATTGAAATTAAACACATAATGATACTTATCTTTGAAACTGTAGTAACTCCACCAACTACATGCAGACCTTCCACGAACCTCCCAGCCTTAGACCACACTACTCATCATTCTCAGCAGTGGGTCACCCTCGAGCTGGGACTAAGCTCCACCCAAGGCAAGGGAATCCTAGAGTAGGTTGAGGTTACAGGAAAACTACACAAAGAAATCGGAAGGATTCTCTCCAGGAGCCTTCTTACGCCCACTACTCATAGACTCTCATTCCCCACATGCATGTTCCACTCGGGAGTATACACCTTCACAAGCACAGTCCATTGGTGCTTCACCTCCCTCTTTGGGTCTCGGCAACAGGTCGGATCAGGAATTCTCAGAGCTTTGTAGCTGGTGTTGGACTCTCTCTGGGAGAAAACCACTTCCCAACAGACTCTCTCACCTGGAGAGAGCTTCTCACATGCCTGAAAACCTACCTCTTCAACCACAGGGCTGACAACCTGCTTCTTCAACCAGTTTCATCCCAATTCCTGCAAGGTGAGGATAACAGCAACAACAACTGGTCAATTCCACTTAGGAAAAACAGAAGGTAGCAACCCAAAGAAATTTTGGGTATGGACTCGACTCTGCAAGAGTGGATAGGCTGGGCTCACAAGGTACACAGGTGACACAGATCAATCCACGAGTTTTCCACTGGTTTCAGGGTGCATGAGGGTATGCAGGGATCAGACGTAGACGCACAGCAGGACAGACAGTGGATGGCCAAAAAATGGATAACGAACCCCCATCATGGCACAATTCTTGGGTTAAATTGCATGTTTCTAGGCCGACAGATGTCGCCCATGAAGTTTCATGCAATCCATCATGTATGTGTTCCCTTTTCCAGGAACTTAGGATAAAAGTATACCATTCACACCACTTTGGAATAATAATAAATTATTATTCCCAAGGACTTAAGCCCCTAAGCTTAGCCCCTCTTTCCAACCTTCCAACCCCCTTTCCCTTACCCACCTTGTGGAAGCTTAGTCCCCCATCACTCTTTCTTCATGGTTGGTATGTAGGCAATGATGTTTAATCTTTATTAATATTCTGCATAATTACTTATGAAAAAATAGGCTCCTGGCCGTTGACACTTAGGCTCTCTGGCCTAATAAACACATAAGCCCACCATCTTATCAATACTCGATTCACCAGCCTACAAAACATGATTACAATTCATAATTACAATTGGGGCTCTACCGGGGGATATTACAATCCCCTCCCCTTATTTTTGCACTTTCCTTAGTGCAGCTTTTACACAACATCAGCAAGATTTTCAAAATCTTCAAAACAATGTGGGCATTTTTCCCGCATAGCATCCTCATGCTCCCATGTCACGTCCTCATGACCATACCAGGTCCACTAGACCTTTACAAGCCCTATGGCTCGATTCCAGAGATATTTTCTTTACCGGTCCAATATGCGCATAGGATGTACTTGCAAGACACCTTCTTGCTCCACCTGAATCACATTCTAATCAATAACATGATTAGCATCATGTATATATTTATTAAGCAATGAAACATGAAACACATTATGTACAGTCATGGATGTAGGTAATGCAAGCATATATGCAACTGGCCCAATCCTTTCTATGATTTCAAATGGCCCACAAAATCTGGCTGCCAATTTGGCGCAGTTTCCCAGCTTCAGGGAAATTCTATTGGCTTCTAGTTTTAGGAAAACATGATTGCCCACTTTAAACTCTCTGTGGGTTCTATTTTTATCAGCATAAATTTTCTTCCTGTATTTGGCAGCCTTCAAATTCTGCTTAATTTTTAGCATTTTTTATTCCATTTCTTTGAGCAAGTCTAGCCCAACTACTGCCCTATCATCTAGATTA
Organism: Picea sitchensis; assembly: GCA_010110895.2. Classification (NCBI taxonomy): domain Eukaryota; kingdom Viridiplantae; phylum Streptophyta; class Pinopsida; order Pinales; family Pinaceae; genus Picea; species Picea sitchensis. The sequence continues at coordinate 121,233 of SNQJ01S0023568.1, read as the reverse complement.
TCCCAGCTTACTGGAGTATTGCACTTTCAGCCATAAAGTGATTCAAATGGGCTCATATTCAATGATGCTTGATACCCATTATTGTAGGTGAATTCTACCAAGTGTAGGCAGTCTTCCCACTTATATGGTTTGTCCATCACATACATCCTTAGCATGTCTTCTATTACTCAATTCACCTTCTTTGTCTGCCCATCTGACTCAGGATGATAAGCTATATTGAAGTTCAGATTTGTTCCAAACCCCTTGAATAACCCTTTCCAGAAATTGGAGGTAAATTTTGGGTCTCTGTCAGACACAATTGTCTTGGGAATACCGTGCAATCATGTTATTTCCCTCATAAAAATATCAGCAACATCCGCTGCCTTGAGAGTAGTCTTTAACGGAATGAAATGGGCATCTTTCATAAGCTTGTCCACCACCACCATCATTGAATCATGTTGCTTGCCAGTTCTGGAAAATCCTGTGATGAAATCCATTGTCACCACTTCCCACTTCCACTCAGGAATGGGTAAAGGATGCAACAACCCCATTGGGTGCCAGTGCTCAGCTTTAAATTTATAACGCTCCATACATCTAGCGATGTATTCATCAATCTCTTTCTTCATACCTAGCCAAAGGTAATGGCTCTTGATTGTTTCCACAGTTTTCTGATATCCAGGGTGCCCAGCATAAGGCACATTATGCATTTCATTCAAAATCATAAGTTTTAAGTCTTGGACATTAGGTACATAAATTTTGTTCTCGTACAGAAGTATTCCATCGATTTCTAATTTATAATTTTCCACTTTCTGTGGCATATCACCTTGTTGTATCTTTGTTACCAAATTCTTGTACTGCAAATATGTATTTGCATCCTCCAAAATTATTCCTTTAATATCAGTTTGGTACATGCTAATGGTTGTAGCATGTAATTCATGCACTCTCTTGTTGAGCGCATCAGCCACTTTGTTCTCTTTTCCTTTGATATGATTGATATCAAAGTCATACTCACAGACAAACTCCAACCACCTACTCTGTCTTGCATTCAAGTTTGGCTGATCAAACAAATACTTCAGACCATTATGGTTTTTCCTCAGTTCAAACCTCCTTCCCATGAGGTAATGCCTCCATTTCTTTAGAGCATGTACTATGGCTGCCAACTCCAAATCATGAGTTGCATAGTTCCTTTCATGCTCTTTCAACTTTCTGTATTCATAACAAATTACAAATCCATTCTGACTGAGGACTCCTCCCAGTCCTTCTTTGCATGCATATGTACACACTACAAAGTCTTCATTCGGATCTGCAATCCTCTGGATTGGAGCACTGGTTAACAATTTCTTCAATTGTTGGAAGCTTCTCTCACAATCCTCTATCCACTGAAACTTCTTCTCCTTCCTTTGCAAGGAAGTGATACGGTGAGTTATCCTTGAGAACCCTTCAATAAACCTTCTATAATAACCAACTAGACCCATAAAGGATATGAATTCTTTCACATTCTTTGGCGCTGACCATTCTTTTATGGCCTCAATATTCTCAGGATCTACAACTATCCCATCCTTCGAAATAATATGCTCGAAGTAATGGATCTGCTCTTGATAAACAAGCACTTTCTCAACTTGGCATACAGTTGGTGCTCTCTTAGAACCCGCAACACCATCCTCAGATGATGTTCATGCTCTTCCTTTGAATTTGAATACACCAGAGTGTCATCCAGGAAGACTATGACAAACTTGTCTAGATAGTCCCTGAGTACACCATTCATCAAGCACATAAAAACAACAGGTGCATTGGACAACCCAAATGGAACCACTGTGAATTCATAGTGACCATACCCTATTTTGAAGGTGGTCTTGCTTATGTCTTCATATTTTAACCTTACCTGGCGATATCCAGACCTGAGATCTATCTTTGAAAATATCTTCACATCCTTCAACTAATCGAAGAGGTCATTAATCCTCGGCAGAGGATATTTCTTCTTTACAGTTACTTTGTTCAATTATCTGAAATCGATACACAATATCAACGTCTCGTCCTTCTTCTTCACGAATAGGACCGGGGCACCCCAAGGTGATACACTTGGGCATATATACCCCTTCTTCAGAAGCTCTTCAAACTGCAATTGCAGTTCTTTCAGCTCTAGTGTACTCATTCTATAAGGAGTTTTTTATATTGGAGCTTCTCCAGGCATCAAGTTTACAAAGAAATCAATATCTCTCTTCGGGGGTAGTCCAAGTACCTCCTAAAATACATCTTCAAACTCCTTTAGTATCGCATGATCTCCAATACTTGACACCTTATCCTTAGGTGTTTCCTCCACATGGGCTGCAAATAATTGACAGCCTTTCCTGTAGCACTTCTTCAGTTGCATTGCTGAGATTTATCTGATAGCAACAGCTCTGGGAATTCCTTGGACTATTTTATGATTTCCTTCCTCATCCAGGCAAGTGAATGCCTTGTTACAACATTCCAAGATGGCATGGTGTTGGTCCAACCAGTCCATCCAAATTAGACAGTCATAAGAACCTAAAGGCAGAACATTCAATTCAGACTTTGTGCTCAGTCCATTCATGTCCACTGGACAGGACTTAACTAACTCAGTGACTTTTCTCTTGGTTCTTATAGCCAGCTGCACTAACCAATACTTTTCATGTTTTCTTCTCGACAATTGAAAACATTCCACCACTCTAGGTTCTATATAACTATGGCAATTAAAATAGTAAAGGCATGGTTGTTGATCATACCTTCCACTTCGATCATGTGTGACTTATATTCAGCTTGCTTGCTGTCAAGGGATGCGTAGATCCTTGGCATTCTACTTCCCATGTCCTCCACTGTTTCAGCTTGCTGAACATTATGGACTGCTCTCACTTTTCCATTTTTGTGGGGGCAATCTTTGTACTTATGGTTTCCTTGACAGCCCCAACACTGAATGGGTGTCTTCCTTGGCCTTTGACCCCCTACGTCAGCCATTCTCATCTCTCTAAAGGATGTCTTTCCTTGAGCACTGTTTTGGAAAAAGGGAGGTTTGTTTCCTTTCTGCCTCTGCTATTTTTTAAACTTCTTCTGGTCATCCCAAGCCTTCCAAAAGGTAGGATTTTCTCTTTGTTGTTCATATAAGAATTTCTCTCTTCTTATCGTTTCTTCCATAGTCTTAGCGTCATCATACTGAATCCTGTCCCGAATGGAAGGTGGTATTCCACTCAAATACCTTTGAATATTGACAGTCTCATCTTTGATGAATGGAACATACTTCAACAATTCCAAAAATCTTCATTCGCATTCATCAATGGTCATGCTGCCTAGTTTGAGTTCAAAGAACTCTTTCATCTTTCTGTCATAGTATATTCTAGTCAAGTATTTCTTCTCGAAATACCTCTTGAATTATTTCCAAGTGATATCTGTCTCTCTAATGTGTTTCACCTGCACAAGTTGATCCCACCACATGGATGCTTTTACTTTCAGTTGATACATTGCAATTCTTCCTTCTGCATGAGAGGAATAATTCTGCAGTTGGAAATATTTCCTCATGCCAAGAAACCATGTATCGACATCTTCCTCCTTCATATGTTCTCCATCAAATGTAGGAGGCTTAATCTTGTTCATTTCTCCCTTCAGTTCATCCACCCCAGATCTCCTGTGCTTTCTAGTAGGAGATGGGCTTGAACTACTGCATGCTTCCTTACTGGAATGCTTTGAGGAGCGACGTTGATGCCTGCTAACACTCCTTGATCTTCTTTTCCTCTCAGGGGTCCTATGACTCCCTTTTTTTCTTGAGTCACTCTCCTTTTCCAGTTTCTTTTCGATTCTCTCCAAACTCTTTAACAACTTTACGTTGAATTCATCTTGTTTTTCCTGAGCTTTCCTGAGATTTCTGCTATCTGCTCGGTGAGTTTGGGTATCTTTCTGCAATCTTTCAATGATTTTCATCATATGCCCTTCCTTATCTATCTCTTCTACATGCCCATTGGAGTTCGACCCTTCAACTCCCAAATGAACATCCATTCCTTTTGCTTCATTCTCTGAACTGGAATTATTTTGTGTCTCCTCCATTTCTTTGTACTCAGTGGAAACTCTATTCGGTTCTGGCACTCGTTAAACTTCTGCAACACAATGTGCAGACAACTGAAATTTTTTAGGTCATCATTCCTTAACAAATCCCATAGCATTCATAAACAAATCTGATTCAAGAAAATGTTCAGTTTTCATTCTCTGTGATTCTCATTCAATCAAGAATCCCCACATATTTCTTCTTTCAGAGCTTTTCTCTGCTAAGTTCTCGGGCACTAGCCCCTTTCTCTCAGCTCCCCAACCCACACGACCATGGGTTGTGACCAAGAGCTAGATCAATAAGCATGCACTCAGGCCTTTAGCCTTCGACTTCGGAAGATTTCCAAGCACAACACAACAATCACTCAGAGTCCCAAGTTTTCGAACTCATGTAGTAGGGTGGATCAACGGTCCACATCTACCCAGCATCCTATGACTGACACTCACTGTGTAACCTCACGCATATGAGCTCCAGGACTTCGAGACTTCGAAAGATTTCACATCCTCACACATTGAACCATTGATCCTTGAACACTTCCATGACACCTTGTTGACGTCATTACGTCATATCACTTACACTTTTCCAAATTGCGAGGGCATGCAATGGTGGTTTGGAGTAACCCGCCTTTCATCCTGTAATTATTCTAAAACTGACATGTAACCCCTTGGTGAAACCGCGGTTTGGATTGCAGGACCGCCTTGGATAATTATCTTCCATGCAACTTGGGTCCCCGCAATGTCTCCTGGTTGATGATATTGATGTATTATGATCAACGCCACTATGGGTCCTCCGACCTTTAACTACATTACGCAACCTCGGGTCCCACTCACCATGCGCACACAGGATGACACATGGCAGAATACTAGCGACTAGTACGTGGCCCATTCAGATGGGTGACACTCGTTACATTCCAAATGTCGTCTCAATCTTCCATGGGTTCTAAACCCATTGACAGGTGGCACACATCCTATGTGTCCACGTCACCTCCAGGTGATGTCATCATGACTCACCATGTCTACTCTTTCACTTTGGAACTTTGGACTTTGGGAGTTTGTGCAATGGCACATCCCACTTCTCCTGACATCCGAACACTCGAAATTACAATTTTCTCTTCTGCTTGGTCCAATGGTCAAGCTCTTTTCCCAAGATCTATGGTGTAGATCTCCTCGGGACTTCGGAGTTTCGAGTTTCAGAGGTTTGTTCCTCAGTGCACCCTGCTTCTCCCAATTACTGAACTCTGAAAGACTTCCAATATAAACTTCTTGCACCTTCTCTGGATCTAATGGTCGTAAGGGACTCTCCTTTTTCCCAAACAGATCCTACAGCTCCAACACCGCAAGTGTTGAGCTCTCTCACTCTCCTTGTGGTCAAATACCACGCTAACTGCGGTTTTATTCTACGCTACTCCTCCTGAGCTTCGTAACATGGCCAAGTAACCCCTTGGCACTCATAAACATTCTAAGGTTCGAAACACCATTTCCACTCGAAACCTTGGGTCCAAAGACCACTTATCCAACCCACTCAGGTTCAGTGTTGAAACCATGGCTCTGATACCATATTGTAACGTCCCCGACCATCAACCTCATTGTTGGGCAACGCTACTACGTGGAATAACACTTATAAAGTATGTATTTAAATGAAGCTAAATGACTTAGCACTGAGTAAACATTACAAGCATCGCAGATATGCATTTTAATTGAAATTAAACACATAATGATACTTATCTTTTAAACTGTAGTAACTCCACCAACTACGTTTAGACCATCCATGAACCTCCCAGCCGTAGACCATGTTGCTCATCATGCTCAACAATGGGTCACCCCTGAGCTGGGACTACGCTCCACCCAAGGCAAGGTAACCTAGACTAGGCTGAGGTTACAAGAAAAATGCATAGAGCAACCGAAAGGATTCTCTCCAGGAGCCTTCTTACACCCACTACTCATGGACTCTCATTCCCCACATGCTTGTTCCACCTGGGAGTATACACCTTCACAAGCACAGTCCATCGGTGCTTCACCTCCCTCTCTAGGTCTCGACAACAGGCTGGATCAGGAATTCTCAGATCTCCATAGCTGGTGCTAGACTCTCTCTGGGAGAAAACCACTTCCCAGCAGAATCTCTCACTAGGAGAGAGTTGCTCACATGCCTGACAACCTGCCTCTTCAACCACGAGCCTAACAACCCAGTTCTTCAACCAGTTTCAACCCAATTCCCACAAGGTGAGGATAAAAGCAACAACAACTGGTCAATTCCACTCAAGAAAAACAGAAGGAAGCAACCCAAAGATGGTTCGGGTATGGACTCAACTCTGCAAGAGAAGATAGGTTGGGCTCACAGGGTACACAGGTGACACATCTCAATCCATGGGTTTTCCACTGGTTTCAGAGTGCGTGAGGGTATGCAGGGATCAGACGCAGATGCACAGCAGGAAAGATAGTGGATGCCCGAAAAATGGAGAACTAACCCCCATCACGGCTCAATTCTTGGGTTAAATTGTCTGTGCCTGGGCCGACACATGTCGCCCATGAAGCTACATGCACTCCATCAAGTACGTGTTCCCTTTTCCAGGAACTTAGGATAAAAGTATACCATTCACACCACTTTGGAATAATAATAAATTATTATTCCCAAGGACTTAAGCCCCTAAGCTTAGCCCCTCTTTCCAACCTTTCATCCCCCTTTCCCTTACCCACCTTGTGGAATCTTAGTCGCCCATCCCTCTTTCTCTGTGGTCGGTCTGCATGCAATGATGTTTAATCTTTATTAATGTTCTGCATAATTACATATACAAAAATAGGCTCCTGACCTTTAACACTTAGGCTCTCCGGCCTAATAAACACATAAGCCCACCAGCTTATCAATACTCGGCTCACCAGCCTACAAAAAATGATTACAATTCATAATTACAACTAGGGATCTACCGGGGGATATTACAATTGTGGCATGGCCATGCCCTTATCCATGGTTGAGGTTGTGTACAACATTTTCCAACAAACTTCAACCAACCCCGATCTGGCTCCCTCACAGGAGTTAGATCCAGTTCTCAAGCCTATTTTGGCTCAATATTCTCTAGCCACTCAAGATCCTTTAGACTTGGTCTTGCCCTATGACAAGGTGATTATCGAGGCAATGACTAGTCTCGACATACCTTGGGATGATCTACATCATAGATCTTATTTCCTTCCCAAGCTTAGGAGAATAGAGGCAGGAGAATTTGTTTTGACTGTGAATGGAGATAGTCCTTGTCCTATCAATCCTTTGGCTACGCACGGAGTTTATGTCGAGGGTAACATGGAAAGTATTGCTACAATGATTCCAATCAATATCTCCAAAACCCCTGGCATCGTGGAGAATGTTTTCATCGGAGTGGATTTCTCCCCCGAAGAGATTTGAACTTACATTGTGTTATTCAAAGAGTTTTGCGACGTTTTTTCTGGGTCTTACGAGGAAATGCCAAGCATCGACCCACAAATTGTTGAGCATGAAATCACAACTTATCCTGATGCCAAACTGGTTTGACAGAACCTTCATCTGGTCAATCCTCAAAAAGAGGCAGGAATCAAGGAAGAAGTAGAAAAACTTCTCAAAGCTGGTTTTATCTACTCTGTACAATTGACGGAATGGGTGTCAAAACCGGTTCTGGTTAACAAGAAATGGGGAACAATTAGAGTTTGTATGGACTTCCGTGATTTGAATAAGGCCTTTCTGAAAGACAATTTCCCTACCTTGTTTATCAATCATATTGTCAATGAATGTGTAGGCTGCGAAGTGTTTTTGTTCATGGATAGTTTTTCAAGATACAATCAGATTCAAATCAAACACGAGGACCAACATAAAATGACTTTTATTTTTCCTTGGGGTACCTTCGCATATTGTAAGATGCCTTTTGTCCTAAAGAATGTTGGAGCCACCTTTCAACAGGCCATGTCATTCACTTTTCACAACCTCAAACACATAGTCGAGGCGTACCTTGATGATCTAGCATCACGTTCTTGTAAGAGATCGAATCATCCCACCCATCTACAACTAATATTTGAGCGATGTCGCTACTATTAGATTCGCTTGAATCCTAAAAAGTGTAGTATTTTCATGATGTTAGGGCATCTTTTAGGTTTTATTGTATCGACAACATGGATCATGGTCGATCCTCTCAAGGTTGATGCGATAGTTCAATTGCCTCCCCTGTGCATGATACCCTAGCTTCAGAGCTTACAGGGGAAAGAAAATTTTCTTCAGAGTTTTGTCACTAATTACACCGAGATCACTAAAGGGTTTATGTGTATTTTGAAAAAAGGGATCCCATTCTATTGGGATGAAGCTTATCAACACTCCTTTGAAGCATTGAAACATGCCCTGACATCTGCCCCTTTTCTCCGGCCTCTGGATTATAACAAATATTTCTTATTGTATTTTGTTGCTGCAGAGTCAACCATCGGCATGGTATTGGTTCAAGAAGATGATATGCTCAAAGATAATTTTATATATTACCTTAGCCAAGGCCTGGTTGGACCGGAACTCAACTACTCTCACATGAGAAACTTTCTTTGGCGGTTGTCCATGCTGTCCAATGGTTCAGTCACTACATTTTTCTTTGCAAGACCACTGTCATTGTCGTCGTCAACCCTTTCCAATATGTGTTAACATGACAGGTCATTTGTGGAAAGATTCATAGATGGATAGTCATCTCACAGGAGTTTGACTTGGATTTTGTCTCTGCAAAATCCAAAAAGTCATTGGTCTTTGCCGAACTCATTTCGGAACTGTCGGTCGAGTCTAGTGATATTATTCCCAAAGAATCAACTATTAATGGAGATCTTTTTCTAATTGCATATTCAGACCCCTAGTATGGAGATATACTTGTGTATCTCTAGAATTTGAAGTGCCCCACTTCTTCTTCCTGCGATGAGCATCGACAAATTCGACATCAGGCACGAAGCTATCTCATACTCAATGACACGTTGTATCGTCAAGGAGTAGATTGCATTCTATGGCGATGTCGTACCCATGAAGAAGTACAACTCGTTTTGAATGACTGTCACACTGGAGCATGTGGCGGTCATTTGTCTGGGTTGGTAACAACCCAAAATATTCTACATGCAGGTTACTTCTGACCCTCATTAATCAAGGATTGTGTAGAGGCAATCAAGAAGTGCCACCCATGCCAGATCTTCTGTCGAAAGATGTGGGAACATCTTTCTCCTATGTTTCCAGTCATTGTTGTTGGTCCTTTCACCAAGTGGGGGATTGATTTTACTACATGTCACCCAGCTTCAACCAGGGGGCATCATTACATCATCGTAGTAGAAGACTACTTCACAAAGTGGGTCGAAGTTATGCCAATGTTTAGCAATGATGGAAAAACAATGACTCATTTCATCTTTAATCAAATAGTAGAAAGGTTCGGTATCCCGAAGGAGATTGTCACTAACCAAGGAAGTCACTTCCAAAACAATATGATGACTAAATTAAAGTCAAAGATCGGGTTCAAACAGGAACATTCATCACCTTACTACCCACAAGCAAATGGTCAGGTTGAAGCTGTGAATAAGTCTCTCAAGACTATTCTTCAACAGACGATCAATTCTGCCAAGTCAAACTGGCATTTGATGTTGTATTCATCATTGTGGGCCTATTGAACATCTGTGAATACTACCATCGGTTTTTCACCTTTTTAACTCATATACGGGCTGGAAGAAGTCTTACCTATTGAATGCCAAATTCCTTCTTTAAAGTTGGCAGTGGAATTACTGCAAGACACTTCACTGCTTGAGGAACGCCTTCTATATCTCAAGCATCTTGATGAGCAGCTTCGTGATGCAGCCTTAGCCAATGAGGCTCGGTTTGTTTTCCCTCATATTTTCTTTGAAGGTAATCTTGTCCTGGTCTATGATCAAGACAAGGATCCCCTAGGGGCAGGAAAGTTCAAACCCATGTGGTTCGGACCATTCATTGTGAAAGAGGTCATAAAGAAGGGTGCTTACCTTCTAGTTGATTTTGAGGGAAATGCCTTGGCAGAGCCTAGAAATGGGGTCTACCTTAGGAAGTACTACTATTAGGTTGGTCACCTGGGTGATTTCTTGTATATATGTATAGCCTCTTATACATTTTTTGTCATTTTTTTTTTGTGGACGTGTAGTTATTTATGTCTTATTTTTCACTGTGGCAGATGTCAAGTGAATCGAAGGTTTATTTTGGGTTCGCAGATGGTGCTAGCCGACACACTCGGAGGCTTGCTTGTGCAGCTTGGGTGATTTTCACACCTACAGACCAGTTTCTATCTTCTAAAGGTATTTGTCTAGCCGACGCTACAAACAATGTTGTTGAATATAGCGTAGTGATAGAATTTCTTCATGACGCTTTGTCACATGGTATTTCTCACCTTCGGGTCTACCTAGATGCTTAGCTGGTTGTGTCCTAGTTAAATGTGCTTTACCACGTTTATGATCCCACTCTTCATCGATGATTCCTTAGGGTACGTCTCTTAGAATGATCTTTCGATTACATTACGTATATCCATGTTCCTAGGAGATTTAATCATCTAACATATACCCTAGCTAATAAAGTTTTAGATTGGCATGTTACCCACATATAAAAAGAAAAGCACACACATACACATGTAAATACATTTGTAAAAATGGCATCCATAAGACAAGAGAGATGTATATATATGTGTGTATTTGTGTGCGTGTGTGTGTGTCCAAAAAATAGTGTTATGAGTACATAGGTGGGCATGAAATCCTCAAACGTCATCAGTCTACATCACTGGGCTTATGCCCTCAAAAAATACATATAGTACAAAACGTTCCCTCGGCACATCAATGATCCAGTACTATCTAAGGACGAGGCCTATTGGCCCTGCTATAATGTACAACGGTGTTCACAAGACGCCAAAACAATTGGACCCAAGTCTGAGGCACCCCTACTACATGTGGCTGCATAGTAGGGGGGAGATCCTCAATCTCGGCCATAGGAACGACACGAGTGAGCGTAGTGAGGTTATGCTCCACTCGTCGCAAGACTCTATCAGCCTCTCCAGTTGGGGATCCTCCTGCAGTTGTTGGTCCTCCTGCCACTGTTAGTCCTGCCTCAGGTCGAGGATGACATCGAGTCCTGGCAAAGCCTATTGGTCGAGTAGGCCCCACATCTGTACATAATAGATTCACGAGTCATTACTCTATACACACATAAAAAGGATATTTATGAAAATTAAAAAATATGTTTGTTACCTATCTCGCCACGCTCCTCGTTGGGAGGCACAGGCATGTCTGGGTCACTGGTGAAGTTGATCCTTGCATATGGGTAATCCTTGATCACTGGGATCTGACATTCCCACCAGTCAAAAAACTTGTCGTCGAAGGCCTCTATAGTTCTCCCTCCACCCTATATAGGAAGCAAAGCTACCCACCTTCTCCCTGCTAGGAAGGAGGCTACATGCCCTCATACCATCTCCTTGGGACTGAGACTGGGCACCCTCTCAAAGAAGAAGGAGCACAAGATAGTACCAAACCCGAAGTTCTTGTGTTGATTAAGGTTGGTTGTTATTGATGTCAACCCTTGAAGAAAGACCCGTAGCAAAAAGGTTTGGGTAATGGACCCAATAGTGTTTGATGTAAATATGACTCATTATTTTTTTGTCATGGTTGATAAGAAGT
>SNQJ01S0023568.1:77116-100255 GCA_010110895.2 Picea sitchensis | reverse complement strand
TACTGCTCATTATTGGATCATAATTCTACATTGATATAACATTTGAAGAAAAAGGATTATAATTACGTTATTACTGATTCACCCCCCCTCTCAGTAATCCAACATCTTGTTGGTATGCCTCTGACACTTTGTAAGTTGTCTCTTCATGCATACAATAATGGTAGTACTCCAATAAAAAATGGTGGCCTCCAAGCACTGAATCTCACAATGCTTATGTGCCCGGGAGGCCTGATGAAGTGTTGTGGATCCAGTAATCCTCTCGATCAAAAGTAATATCACATGTAAAGAGAGGTTGGTGATCTTGTGGATTGGCACCTTAGAACCTACCTTCTCAGTCCCGGCCTCACAGTACATCCTGATGCAGTTCTTGATGTTGAAATTCCCTGGAGGAAATGTCCTCAAGTTGACTGGTTCCCCTCTTCTCGAGAGGCCAGTCAGAAAGTAGATATCTTCTATGGTAGTGGTCAATGATTGACCCTCTAGCATAAACGCCTCAACATCAGGATGCCATTACTCCACAAGAGAATTGAGCAGCCTTGGTTGTGCCCTCATAAATGGACACTGGAAGAACTTCCATAACCCACATTGTTTCAGTGCAATGATAGCCATAGGGTCCTCCTCGACCAAGACGTCGATATCCTCATGCTCTTTCTCTCTCTCCAGTGAACATAGATCCTGTTACTTGGAAAAAATAGAGAGGAGTTAGTTCTTTCTTTTTATTTTTTCAAAGTACAAGAGGGTGTACATGGGATGTGATGTAGGAGCATCGTAATCAGCCAGCGAGCAAGCGAAAAGGTGGAAGACAGCTAGAAAAGAACCATCGCACATTTTGAAAGAATTTTAAAATTTGAATGAAGAAGCATTAATGTAATAGCTAGGGGAGCGTATTCACATTTATATTTTGGAGATTGTAAACAGATCTTGAGAGTTGCTCTCATCTATCGGATATGGAGGCATTTATGTGTAATGAATGTAAAGTAGGTAGATTTTAATTCTGATTAGATAGTTTAGAGTTGCAGGAGTGAAAACCTGTGAAAGACACCCTCGCTTGTATAATTGTATTATTATCAATTCTGTAGAAGAGAGTTGTAGAGAATAAGAACATAGAGAACAACCCATGTACATGAATACTTGAGTTAATATATGAAGATTTGACTCAATTTTCATGGTGTTTGTATGCTTATTGTTTACATCTGTTGAATGGTATGTCCACAGTTAGTTTGTTTCTCTGATTATGCATTTATTTCAATGTTGTGTTATGTGTATGATTTCATGTTAAGTGTATGAAGTCTGAGAGAGAGGAAGAATGAGTTTCAATTGTTTCTCTTCTTGAGAATTCCTGCAAGGAGTGCATTGAACATCCGCAAGGTGTGCATTGACGAAGTTCTGAGTTTTATCTCAGAAAGATCAGGAGAGATACCATTGTTTTCATACCAGCAGAAGTGCAGGTGAAGTACAAAGTTGTGCAAGGTGTGTGCAAGCTGGGTGATATCTTAGATTTTACCAAACCAAGATGGAAGATTGAAGGACTGGTGCTGCAAGGAGTGCACAGAGTCCAAGATTAAAATAACCAGAGGTTATTTGCAATTGTCACAAGGAGTGTGTGCAGGAACCCTTTTGGGAGCCTTGAGTTTGCAAGCGAAATATTAGAAGGGATAGAACCTTTGAAGTGTTCAAAGGAAGACGGAGATCGAAATCATCTCGCAGAAGTCAAGTTTAGGGGGAAGGATGCCAAGTCATCTGTCCAGAAGTCCTTGAGAAGTTGAACGGATGGTGGAATCACTTTGTGGAGAATTTTTGAATTTCCATGGACCATTGGATCTCACAGACCAGCGAGAAGGTTAAGGCTGAGCGTCTTTTAGCATTCAGAAGCTCAGGAATAATGTCTATTGGATTGGGATCAACAGGGGGCTTTGATTTCATCCTTGAACTTCATCATTTTGGGGTTCGGGCATTAGAGAAGGTTGTGGCTCAGAGTCGAGATTCGTGAATTCCTGATTCGCAAAGTCTCGATCAAATCAAAGCCATCAAATCGCGCGTCTATTTAGAGTCATTGATCTGTGGCAAGGGGTTATCGTGGTTTCAGTCATCGGTGAAAGGAGTTGTTGCATAGCAGCTCGTCGATATGCGAAGTCTCAGGTGCTGAAAAGACTGGGCCCCAGGGCCTTAGTCAAAGGTAACATTGGATAAAAGTCAAGGGAGGAGTCAATGTCTGTTAACCTTTTGGGTTTAGGAGATTGAAGAGTCCAGGGAACTTACATCAGGATTCACGATGTCGCGAAGTCCGAAATACCTTTTTGGAAAAGGTCGTGGTCATAACTGTTGGTCACATGGGTGAGAGTTAAGTGCCTTGTGTTTGTTCGCGTAGGCATAACTCATAAGGACATGTGGATACACACACTTGTGTGTGTGTTCTAGTGGGATTTCCTATGGGGAAATCAAATAGTCAATCCGACTTAGGTGGAAATTTGGAACGATCCTAAGACTGGGAGGTCGCACAGATCTTGCCAAGGTAGGGGTGTTGTGTCAAAGTGGTATCAGAGCCTACAATATTTTGTTTCTGTAGGAGAAGAGAGAGACAGAAGGCAAGTTGTGATTTGAGTTCTGTAAGGAACAGATTTGAATCATGCCGCCCAGAAGATGCCAAGAGCAAGCTATGCCCAATCCATCTATGAAAAGGGAAATGCAAGAACTCCGTGCTCGATTAGATGCTATGGAAACAACACAGAGATGGACAATTGATGTTGGAGACGTCAGTGAGGATGAAAGCGAAAATGAGGCTGGAGATGAAGAAGAAGTCACAGCCGAAGATGCTGCAGAAGAATGTTTATTCAGAGTTGTTGCAAGAATCAGAGCCAGAGAAAAAATGGACATTCTGATGTATGAAGGCAACTTAGACGTTGAAGAGCTGCTAGATTGGATTAGAGTTGTGGACAAATACTTCGACTATGAGGATGTCGAAGAGGATAAGAAAGTTAAGCACTCATTCACTAGACTGAAGGGTCATGCAGCACTGTGGTGGGATGAACTACAGGCTGATAGGCATTGCAAGGGAAAGCAAAGAATCAAAAGCTAGGATAGGATGGTTGCAAAAATGAAAGCCAAGTTTATACCCAGAGACTACCAGATCAATCTATTTTGGAGGATGAAAAACTTGAGATAGAAAGGAATGACGGTGAAAGAATACACTAAAGATTTCTACAGGATAAACATCAGAGTAGGTCACTAAGAAAGTGATGATGAGAAGGTCACTAGATACATGAATGGTTTGAGATATGACATTCAAGATGAGATGAGCATGATGACAATCAGGAATGTGGAAGATGCTTATCAAATGGCTCTGAAGGCTGAAGAGAATTTGGCCCGAAAGTAAGGTCAAAGAGGTCGAGGTAGAAGTCATAGCAGAGGCAAGGCAGTTGCCTTAGACAGAACTCAGAAGCCCAAGGAAGAAGAGAAGAAACCTCATACTCACCCTGAAAGAGGAGGAAGTTCACAGGGGAGATAGTATGCCGACAAAAACACTTTTCCGCGAGAAAGAGGAAGAGGAAGAGGCAGAGGAGGTGAGATAAAATGTTTTGGTTGTGGAAAAATCAGACACAAATCTTTCGAATGTCCTGATAAGAAGAGAGATGGAGGCAAATCTCACATTTTAGAAGCACAAAGCTGAAATGTTGAGGCAGAAGATGTAGAAGGTGAAAGATCACTCATGATAAGGAAAATTCTCTTGAAGCCAGAGAAGGAGATAGAGAATCCAGTCCAGAGGAACAGTTTGTTCAGAACTGCTTGCAAGACCAAGGACAGGGTATGCAAGGTGATAGTGGACAGTGGAAGTACAGATAATCTAGTATCCACAGAAATGGGGGAGAAGCAAGAATTGGAGATTGTTGCACATCTGAGCCCATATAAAGTCTCGTTTTTACAAAAGGGACGTCAGGTAATTGTCACTAAGCAATGTTTAGTTGAATTTAAGATAGGGGGATATAAGGATGAAATTTTATGTGATGTTATTCCCATGGATGTCTGTCATCTTTTGTTGGGGAAACCGTGGAAATATGATAGAAATGTTGTTCATGATGGGAGAAAGAACACCTACACCTTAAAGAAGAATGTTAGAATGCATATATTGTTGCCAATTAAAGACAAGGAGGTGAAAGCAGAAGTGAGCAATACTATACTTCTCATGAGTGGGAAGGAGCTTCTTGAGGAAGTTAAGAAAGAAGAAGAAATGCAGTTCGCTGTGGTGATAAAACCTAGAGTCATCTTGACCAGTACCAAGATAGATGATCTACCTGAGGAGATTTAGGAATTGATGGAGGAATTTGTTGATATAGTAGTGGATGAATTACCTTGTTCGTTGCCACCTATCAAAATCATAAGTCATCACATTGATCTTATACCTGGAGCAAGTTTACCAAACAAAGCAGCGTACAGATTGACGTCGCGAGAGAATGAAGAAGTCAAGAAACAAGTCCAGGATTTGATGGACAAAGGATTGGTCAGAGGAAGCTTGATTCCATGTGTTGTTCCAACAATGTTAAGCCCAAAGAAGGATGGTGGCTGGAAAATGCGTACGGATTCGAGAGCTATAAACAAAATCACCATCAAGTATAGATTTCCTTTACCCAGGATGGATGACTTGATGGATTGCTTGAGTGGAGAAAAGTTTTTTTCAAAGATTGATTTGAAAAGCAGATACCATCAGATTAGAATGAGGGAAGGTGATGAATGGAAGACAACATTCAAAATGAATGAAGGACTGTATGAATGGCTTGTCATGCCATTTGGCTTGACGAACGTGCCAACTAATTTTATGAGGTTGATGAACGAAGTCTTGAAAGATTTCATCAAAAATTTTGTAATCATGTATCTTGATGATATATTGATCTTCAGTAAGACTAAGGAAGAACATCTGAAGCATTTAGCTACAGTGATGAGGAGGTTACAGCAAGAGAAATTGTTGATAAATTTGAAGAAGTCGTCTTTCATGAAGACATAGCTCATTTATTTGGGTTTTGTAATCTCATCGAACAAATTGAAGATGGATCATGAGAAGGTAAAAGTAATCAGGGATTGGTCATCGCCAAGGAGTATCTTTGAAGTTAGAAGCTTCCATGGATTGGCTAGTTTTTACAGGAAGTTCATCAGGGATTTTAGTGGGATATGCACACCAATGATGGACACGCTCAAGAAAAGACACAAATATTTTCATTAGATGGAGGAAGAAGAGAAAAGTTTCAAGTTGTTGAAGGAGAAGATAACTAGACAACCAGTTCTGGTTCTGCCAGATTTCAGCAAGACATTTCAAGTGAGGTGTGACGCGAGTGGATTTGCGATTGGAGTAGTCTTGAGTCAAGACAACAGGCCAATTGCATACTTCAGTGAGAAGCTGAACGAGGAAAAAATAAAATATTCCACATATGACAACGAATTTTATGCAGTCATACAAGCGCTGAAGAAGTGGAGGCATTACTTGGTTCCAAAGGAGTTTGTCTTGTATAGCGATAACCATGATTTACAATTCATAACTCGACAGGAGAAATTAAACCAGAAGATGCAAAATGGGTTGAATACATGCAGAACTTTACTTTTGTCATAAAGCATATTTCTGGAACTACTAACAAAGTTGTTGATGCTTTGAGCAGGAAATGTTTGATTCTGCAGGAGTTCAGAGTGAAAACCTTAGGTTTTGACAATCTCAAGGAGATGTACAGAGATGATGCAGATTTTAAAGAAGCCTATGAAGCATGTGAGAATCTAGTTCTCAGAGACAGGAGCCAATGGACTGAATATATGATTCAGGATGGTATGTTATTCAGAGGAAATCAGTTGTGTATCCCAAAAAGTTCTATGCGGGAGAACCTTATAAAGGAAAAGCATAGTGGAGGATTGGTTGGACATTTCGACCATGATAAGACACTTGCACAACTAAATGGCTCATATTATTGGCCAAGGATGAAGACAGATGTCAATAAATTTGTGAACAAATGCAGGATTTGTCAGCACACAAAGGGGAAAAGGTAGAATACAGGGTTGTATCAACCATTGCCAATACCAAAGAGGCTATGGGATGCGATAAGCATGGATTTTGTGTTAGGATTTCCGAGAATGCAAAGAGGGTGTGACTCAATCTTTATGGCAGTCGATAGATTTTCTAAGATGGCACATTTCATACCATGTAAGAAAATTAGTGATGCAACACATGTTGCCAATCTGTTTTTCAAAGAAGTTGTTAGACTTCACAGCTTACCCAAGAATATTGTATCAGATAGGGATACCAAATTTGTTGGTCATTTCTAGAGGACCCTATGGAAGAAGATAGGGACTAATTTATCTTTTAGATTAGCATATCACCCTCAGACGGATGGACAGACTGAGGTAGTCAACCGAAGCTTGGGATATTTTTTGAGGAGTTTAGTAGCTGAACATCATAGTTAGTGGAATCAGATTCTGCCACAAGCGGAATTTTCATATAATGATTCACTTAACAGGAGTAGAGGACAAAGACTTGGAGTATCTGAGTTGAGAGACTTGGAGAAAAGTGAATTCAGAAGTGTTGGAGCAGAGGATCTTGCAGCAGAGATGCAAGAGCTCCATAGTAAAGTTAGAAAGCGATTGGAGAATTCTGACTAGAAATACAAGCATAGAGTAGATCAGCACAGAAGAGAACTTCAGTTTGAAGTTGGGGATTTGATTCTGGCGCATCTCAGAAAATAAAGGTTCACAAGGGGAACATACAATAAGATGAAAATGAAGAAAATTGGACCATGTAAAATCATAAGAAATTTTGAAGCAAATGCTTATAAGATTGAATTACCAGATGGGGTAGGAATATCACGGATATTCAACATAGCTAATCTGTACCCTTACAGAGATGATGAATAAGGAACAGAGAGATCAGAGGATCAAAAAGAAATTCAATGGGTTAAGAAGATGCATGTAGCTGAAAAGCTGCAGATGGAAAAGATAATTGATCAGAGAGCCGGTAAGAAGACCCGAAGGAAGACATATTTTGAATATCTAGTGAAATGGAAAGGACACCCAATTGAAGACGCCAGTTGGGAAAGCGATGCAGAAATCCAAAGACGTGGACAAACGGTGTAGGATCTCATGAATAGGAGTTCATGAATTTTTCCACCAAAGGAGTATGATGCAGGAACATCATAAGCAGCCAACGAGTAAGAGAAAAGGTGGAAGACAGCTAGAAAAGCACCAGTGCACATTTTGAAAGAGTTTTAAAATTTGAATGAAGAAGCATTAATGTAATATCTAGGGGAGCGTATTCGCATTTATATTTTGGAGATTGTAAACAGATATTGAGCATTGCTCTCATATGTCGGATATGGAGGCATTTATGTGTAATGAATGTAAAGTAGGTAGATTTTAATTCTGATTAGATAGTTTAGAGTTGCAGGAGGGAAAACCTGTGAAAGACACCCTCGCTTGTATCACTGTATTATTATCAATTCTGTAGTAGAGAGTTGTAGAGAAGAAGAACATAGAGAACAACCCATGTACAGGAATACTTGAGTTAATATATGAAGCTTTGACTCAATTTTCATGGTGTTAGTATGCTTACTATTTACATCTATTGAATGGTATGTCCACAGTTAGTTTGTTTCTCTGATTATGCATTTATTTCAATGTTGTGTTATGTGTATGATTTCATGTTAAGTGTATGAAGTCTGAGAGAGAAGAAGAATGAGTTTCAATTGTTTCTCTTCCTGAGAATTCTTGCAAAGAGTGCAGTGAATGTCTGCAAGGTGTGCATTGACGAAGTTCTGAGTTTTATCTCAGAAAGCTCATGAGAGATACCATTGTTTTCATACCAGCAGAAGTGCCAAGTGACATACAGAGCTTTGCAAGGTGTGCGTAGGCTGGGTGAGATCTTAGATTTTACCAAACCAAGATGGAAGATTGAAGGACTGCTTTTGCAAGGAGTGCACAGAGTTGAAGATTCAAATAACCAGAAGTTATTTGCAATTGTCGCAAGGAGTGCATTCAGTGGGAGCCTTGAGTTTGCAAGCGAAAGCTCAGAAGGGATAGAACCTTTGAAGTGTTCAAAGGAAGATGGAGATCAAAATCGTCTCGCAGAAGTCAAGTTCAGGGGGAAGGATGCCAAGTCATCTGGTCAAAAGTCCTCGAGAAGTTGAACGGACAGTGGAATCGCTTCGTGGAGAAGTGTCGAATTTCCATGGACCATTGGATCTCACAGACTAGTGAGAAGATTAAGGCTAAGCATCTTTCATCATTCAGAAGCTCAGGAGGAATAGTGGTCATTGGATTGGGATCAACAGGGGGCATTGATTTCATCCTTGAACTTCGTCATTTTTTGGTTTGGGCATTAGAGAAGGTTGTGACTCGGAGTCGAGATTCATGAATTCCTGATTCATGAAGTCTCGATCAAATCAGAGTTGTCATGTCATGCGTCCATTCAGAGTCATTGATATGTGGCAAGGGGTTATCGTGGTTTCAGTCATCAAGGAAAGGAGTCGTTGCATAGCATCTCGTTGATACGCGAAGTCCTGGGTGCCGAAAAGAGTGGGCCCCAGGGTTTTAGTCAGAGATCATATTGGATAAAATTCAAGGGAGGAGTCAAGATCCATTAGCCTTTCGGGTTTTGGAGATTAAAGAGTCAAGGGAACTTACATCAGGATTCGCGAGGCCACGAAGTCCGAAATACCTTTTTGGAAAAGGTCGTGGTCATAATTGTTGGTCATGTGGGTGAGAGTTAAGCACCTTATGTTTTTTCGCGTAGGCATAACTCATAAGGACCTATGGATACACACACTTGTGCATGTGCTCTAGTGGCATTTCCTGTGGGGAAATCGAAGAGTCAATCCGACTCAGGTGGAAATTTGGAATGATCCTAAGACCGGGAGATCGCGCAGATCCTGTCGAGGTAGGGGTGTTGCGTCAAGATTATTTTTATATAGTCACATATGTACGTGGGTTTTTTAGTATTATGCTCGAGTACATACGCAGGTTGGCCTTAAACAACCCGCGTACATGCAGGGCCGCTCTTTTTACAAGAGCCCACCCCCTCTAAAAAAAAAAAAAAGACATAAAGGAAGAATTGAAATGCAATTGTGGGTGTTTTATACTTACTTGGTCCAAACAAAAGGTTGTTTCGTCCATTGAAGCTCTCGGAATCCACTCTTTTAGCAAAGGTTTTTTTTGACCTTTTGGTTGATTTTCAAATTGCAATGGTAAAAATGAGTTGTTCACTTCTATTTATAGACTTGTTTGGCCCTTTTTGCCCCCTTTTGCCCCCCTTTGTCTTTTTTCCTAGCTTGGTGGTCACTCGATTTCACTTCTGAGTTTTCTATTGGTCATTCTGGTACTTTCCTCCTTTCAGTTTGATGATTTTTTGGGGATTGGTCACATTTTTTTATATCCTTTGGTAAAAGTCATTTTTCCAACTTTTTGCATATAAGTTAGGATTTCATTCCCACTTTCTGCTTCTCGTTGTCTTTTTCTCTTTTCCATAGGATCGACCCCACCGAAGTACGACATGAAACCTTCATTGATGTTTTAGAAGTGTTGTAATTAGGTAGTAGAGCATACCTTTACATGGATTCCCTAGGTAGACCCTTTGCTGCATTTTTGGCATCCATGCTGTCAGTTATGAATATAGGCTTGGGAGTCCTCGTTAGTCCTTTCATGATTACTTAATGAAGCCTAATTCTTTTGTTCATCATCATCCCAGGCCTTACCCTCGGGACTCCCTAATGAGCATGATTTTTTTTCTTTCAAGCTCGCTTTGAAATTCGAAAGAAACATCCAAAGAGATTGTATTAATTCTTTTCAAATTCATCTGGATTACTTGAGAAAAGTATCCCCCTAGAGTCTTCTTTAAGCCATTTTTAGACTCTCTAAAAATGAAAATATTGTCGAGTGATCTTGTTTCCCTTCATGCTCGCCAAACTTGAATTTGAAGGCACATCTGTCCGGCGGTAGTTTACCCCTTTTCGGTTCGGATGGCTAATTTTATGAATAAAGGTATGCTCTAGGAACTTTGGTTCACTAGAAGAGTATTCTCAGGCATAGGTTTAACCATTTTTCAGGCTTGAGGGACTAAATCTTTGCAAAAGGAACATTCTCCATGGTTTTGGTTTATCACCTTTTTTGGGCCTTGGATATTACTTACAAAAAAGGAACCCCCCGGAATCCATAGTTAAGCTCTTTTTAGACTCCCTAAAATTTAAAAGATCATCGAGTGACCTTGTTTCTTCACATTCGTTAAATTGGTCTAGAAGAACATCTACTGCCATGAGTTTAACCATTTTTCCATCCAATAGATTATAGCGGAAAAAGGTACACCACAGGAGATTCATCTCGCTGGGAGAGTTCTCCTCGGTTGCTTTTATACTTTTTCAGGCTAAGGAGACTAAACTCATAAAAAGGTTGTGAGTCCATAGTTAAGCTCCTTTCATACTCCTTAAAATTGAAAATATTTCCTAGTGATCTTGTCTTTGTCACACTCATTAAAATGGTTTTGAACAGATGTATTTTCAGTGCAATTTTAACCATTTTCAAACTGACTAGACTAAATCCGAAAAAGGTACTCCCTCGAGTCTTCTTTTGCATTTTTTTAGACTCTCTAAACGTGAAAAAACTACCGAGCTTACCTTCTCTGGGCTCCTAAAAAATTACATAGAAAGGGTCTTACTGTGTCATGCTTAATCGCATTGCGGGTCTCATCTTTGTGTCTTTGGTCTAATGCCATCTCCATATTGCTCTCAACTGAACCTTTGAAACATTCCTTATACGCAAGCCTTGCAACACTTCTTTCCTTTGCGACCTAACACCTTGACCCATGGAGGAATTTTCTCTGAGTGCCCTTATCTTGCACATGTCTCCTTTCCCTGAGCATTAGTGTGTTCCATGCACTTGGAACCAGTTTTCTTGTCACAACACTCGTTCCTCCTTTGTAATGTAGCATTATTTTATTCTTTTTCAATCTCTTTAAAAATTTGAAAAAGACAAAAAAATCAAATATTCCAAAAAGAGGGGACGAGAAATATACATTCTTTTTTTGACAGCAAAGACAGTCTCCCTTGGACAAAGTACATCCTTCTGTTTGTTCGTCAAGCATTGGGATCTACTATGACCTTAGGAAATTTTTCTCACTACATAGAGATTTTTCCTCCTTTGTTTGGTTACTCTTCTAAACATATGGAGAGTTTGTGTTGCCTCCTGCATCACAAACTTATGTCAATGTCATGCTACCTAAGTCTGATCATCTTTCATACTTTTGTACAAGGGAAGTTTTACTCAACTGGAGTTGGAATTTCTATAGTTTATCTCTTGAATTTCATGAGTCAGCCATCCTAAAAGTCCAGTCAAGTCCAGATTCAAAATTGACGAAGTTCTCTGCCTGATCATCGAGATCCTCTAGTATTTTCTTAACGGATTGTCGAAGACCTCAGGGTAGTGAGTTATACACTCCCATTATACTCCTACACGAGTTTTGAATATCTTGAATTTTTTGCTCGAGCTATGAAGACCTCATCTCCAGTCGCAGGTGCCACTAGCTTCTTGAAGATGCACATTATGCTTGTATATCTTCGATTGATTTTGAGATGTAGATCCATTGTGTATTGCTCACGGCTACACTTTATATAGTTATGTGACATGGATCTGCAGTGTATTTGATTGGCATCCATGATTCAGTTCATCCCAAGCATGGGTATGCCCGCCTCAGAGAAACAATTGTTGTTTTGCAGATGGCACCTCCCGAACTTTGGTTCTGGTCTCACTCGATTTTTGTGCATTGGTGAAGATTTTGTAATGTATTTCAGCCGTCAGTTTATCTTCTGGCCTCATACATTAGGGGGCATCTGTTATAGCCCTGGAATTCCCTACTCATGCATACATGGCATTGGCCCTCTTACTTGCATAATTTGCCAAATCACTGCTGATGATCTCTAATTAAAAAACCATTTTTTAGAGCATGTATGTGCCCTGCACCACTACAGCCCACATACATATGCTTTTTGCATAATACAAAGCCCTCATATACCTCCAAAAGTTGCAAAAATTAAAAATTTGTAAGGAATTCAGTGGAATTCACGGGCTATTGGAGGTTTCCCAACCAATTCACCTGTTATAGCCCGTCCCCCAACCGAATAACCATCATTTTGTCATATAAAATGAGGTGTTGGGGTCTCATTTCACAACCAAGCATAAGAACAGTGAAACTCTGCCTAATTTCACTTCCCTTCCTTTCCCAAGCATTTCCTATTTTTTGTGAGTTATTGCCTCAACATTCCCTCTTCAGCCCCTTTTCCTCCATTCAATCCATTCCCTTTCCATGAGGTGATTAGTAGATTGTGAGAAGAGTCTTATTGAAGGTGCACTTGGAGCATTGTAAAGAGGATCCTAGACCAGGTTCGCGGAACAGTGGATGACAAGGATTGTAAGTTTCAGTCTTTGATTAATGAATAAAAGAATCTCTTTTCCCTGTCCCAAATGATGATGTTTTGTGTCTTTTCTTTGATTTATACATAACATTTTATATCTAACCCTAATTTATGAATAGAAATAGTATGCTTGTAGCCTTTGTTTTCCTAGTCTTGGATGCAGGTCAACTTTGCGAGGAGACTTGTAGTCTTTGGAACTACAGAGCTTCTAGAGATCATCACCGGACATGGGATAAAAGGTACAGTTACCAATCTTCTCTTCTACTACTTTCTGTTCATTTATTTTGGTATGTTTGGGGTAGTGTAGAAACTAGGTTGACTTTTAGATGGTCATTTTCTCTGTCTATATTCTAAACCTTGGTATAGTTATAGGGGGATTTTCCCACTAGCACTATATAGCTATGACTAGCTCCATACTCAATCAAAATATCTATGGGTTGATTATCAATCTTACCTTCCACCTAAATCATGTGGGATTGATAGTCTACTTGTCTATTATCCAAGGCTACATAAATCCTTGGCATGATCCTACCAATGTCTTCCACTGTAACAACGTCCTGAAGGTTATGCACAATATTCATCTTATCTCCTCTACGAGGACAATCCTTAAGAACGTGGTCCCCCTCACATCTCCAACACTTTATAGGATTTTTCCTTGGCCTTTTCCCCAAGGAATCTATCATAGTGGGTCCATTTTGTGCTTGCTTCCCTTCCCTCTATGATTGTGAATTGTTCTTGAATAAATGTGTATTGAATCCTTTCTTCCTCTAATCCATATTTCTTTTATTTTGTCATCCTAAGATTTTTGAAAAGATGGTCTTCCCTTATTCTACTCATAAAAACACTTTTCTTTTATTATGGCTTCTTCTAGTGTCTTGGGCTCATCAAACTGAATTTATCCCTGTAGAAAGAAGGTATCCCACTGAGAAATCTTTGGATTTAAACCTTCTCATCGTTTATGAAGCCAACATATCTAAGCAATTAAAGGAACCTCCTCTCATACTCATCCATTGTCATGCTTTCAAGATTGAGTTCAAAGAATTGTTTCATCTTCTTGTCATAATACTGTTATGACAAGTATTTATTCGGAAAATACTTTTTGAACTCCCTCCATGATATCCTCTTCTCATAAATGTGCTTAACCTGCTTGAGTTGGTCCCACCACATTGATTATTTTCCTTGAAGATGGTAGGTTGCAATTTTGGCTTCTACATTTGCTGAATAATTATGCAATTAGAAATATTTCTCCATTCCAAACATTCTTCTGCATATTCATATTTATTATTATGACCATCAAAATTAGGAGGATTAATCTTCCTAGGCTCTCCTTGCAAATCATCCACCTCAGACCTCCTTCTTTGATTTCTAACAGGGGACACACTTGGGCTTCTCTAAGACCATAAACGTGCATGTGTTCATCTAGTCGAGTGTCCTAGTGAATTATAATGTCTACTAACACTCCTTTATTTCCTAGATCCCCCATGATCATCCCTCCTATCATGATATTTGGATGCTTCCACTTTCCTAACAATGGTTTCTTATTTTGTGCTAGAATCTTTATTGACTTGCCTTTGCAACATATTCAGACTTTGTATTAGCTCCTCTTGATCTCTTATCACCCTTTCATTATCTTCTTTACATCTCTACACTTCTCTCTGCAAGCTTCTCATAGTCTTAACCAACTCCACAGACTCTACTATGCTCCTATGTCCATTGGACTCGGTGTCTTCATTTCCCAGAATGATATGTAAACCTTTGATTTCATCATCAAGGTTGTAAGATCCCTGGGAATCTTCTACATCTTTAATCCTAATGTAGGAACCAATTATGTTCTTCTTATACCTCTAATTCTGCAAAAATATGCATGCAACAATTACTATTAGAATTATGCATATTGTAAACTATTTCATTAATTATGTTACATGTCATCCTTCATATGATTTTATGGAGGACATAGATGCACTAGTATAAATTCTGATCTTTCAAAAATTATCTCTTCTGAATCATATTTCCAGCAACTATACTCGTGCCTCATTCTGAGTTCAAGGCTAAAAGTTACAGATTTTTGAATTTTCTATTTCTACTCAATTATGCACTATTTTGACTGGTGCAATTTCGCTGACATCATCTTTTGCCATCTGAGAAAACCTATTAGAAATCGATTTTTTTTTATATCAGGCGTAGGTAGGATTTATGATTTTGAACACACAAGGATTTTCAGATTCAAAACTTGATGCTCCAATCAAATTCTGTATAAATATGGAATTGACGATTTTGCACTTTTTACATTTCCTCCAAATTTAGAATTTTTAGCCAAAATTGGCTATCTCTAAAATGGAGAAAAATTCAGAAGAACTTCCTCAAGACAAAGTTGTCTATATTGATGAGTAGATGAAAAGTTGACTATATAAATTTTTCTAGATTTTTTATCTGGGGTCCCTTTTCCTGCTTTGAAGATTTCAAAAATTCCCAAAAGGTGCCTGTGAATAGTGGATTTCTCCCTAATTTGGCACCTCCACTTCAAACACTTTGGAATTAGACCAAAAGACTCACTGGGTATCTTCATGCTTGTTTTTTGAACTCTCTACGAAAATTTCACTTTAATATGGGCCTCAATCATTGAGCATGACAAAGATCTTTAAAACCCGCTAATTTGCATTTTTCAGAAAATTCAAGCATAATTGGATAGTGGCCCTCACTGACACTTTCATAACCCTCATCACTGCAGAATTACCCCTTAAATTTCATCTGATTCTAAGTTTGTATACTCTTGTTATGACCAAAACAAGTTTTTGGCTTCAGACTTTTTATACTTGTCCATCTGTCTTCTTCCTTTCTCTTCTTCTCTCCCTTTTTTCTTTCTTTCTTTCTTCTCATTTTCATTTTCTCTCCTTCTCTTCATTCCTCTTATTTATTTCTTTATTTTTTTCATTCTTCTCTTATTCTTTTCATTTTCTTCTTCCCTTTATATGCCTATGCAAAGGCATACCCATTGGAGGATTGGTACACCTACATGTTCTTCCACATATGCATTCCACAATCCACCTTCCACATTCTGCACCTTTTTGGGACTTAGCTGATTTTCCAATCATCCATGTAGAGGAATACCCATGCGGAGGAATAGGACTCCCACTTCCACATGACATCTATCCCACATTCTACAAGGCTTTGGGACTTAGTTAATTTTCGAACATCCATGCAGAGGAATACCCATGTGAAGGAATATGACTCTCACTTTCACATGTACATCTATCTTGCATTCCGCAAGGCTTTGGGACTTAGTTAATTTTTGAACATCCATAAGGAGGAATAGGATTCCCACTTCCTCATGAAATCTATCTTGTATT
Source organism: Picea sitchensis (assembly GCA_010110895.2). Taxonomy (NCBI): domain Eukaryota; kingdom Viridiplantae; phylum Streptophyta; class Pinopsida; order Pinales; family Pinaceae; genus Picea; species Picea sitchensis. The sequence goes on along the minus strand of SNQJ01S0023568.1, from coordinate 84,486 downwards.
CTCCATTCTGCAAGGCTTTGGACTTTGTCAAATTTCAAACATCCATGTGGATAAATAGGATCCTCGCTTCTACATGACATCTATCCCACATTTTGCATTTCGCAAGACTTTAAGACTTAGCCAAATTTCCAAAAGACCATGCATGGTAAACCCCTAAGCTTGCCAATATGGATTTACACTGTAGCAGTCCACATTTCCACTATTATGTCGCCTAACACATGGCTTCCACATCACCTGACACATGGCCTCCACATGACCAAGTATGAAAAAATTCCCAATTTTCCAAAAATTCTCAAAATTTTAAAAAATGCTAAGTATTGAAATGTCTTCCTCAACCGCCATGGAAGCTATATTATTAAGCTTCCTATGGCCACTTTCAACAATGTGCATGAAAATTTTAACTCTATACCCATCCATTGAACATCCCCTTTCCAAATTCCATGCACATTTCACCTATAATTTGGGAATTTTCACTCTGAATTTCACCATTTTCCACAAATTTGACAAAGACTAATGCTCTATAACAACAAATTTGTTAAATCCACACTAGTCTTTAGACCATACAAGTTCAGTGTTGAACCAAAATATCTTATTCCAATTTGTCACATCCCTAGATATTCATTGAAGCATGCTACCACAAAATATTTTCTCTGATACCATTCTGTAACATACCCAACTGCCTGGTTAGGCTACGTTACTATGAAATTGACTTTCATTGAACTCAATTGCAGAAATATAAACAACATGAGATACACACTCATGCAAATATCATTAATAATTAAACTCATGAATGCAATAGATTTAAACATGCACATCAACAATTAACGCACACAACAACATTCATATATATACAATATAGAGTAAATGCAACATCCAATCATATCGTTAAAACTATAAATGACATGGTGATTAAAACACTTTCTTTTTGTTTAATTATTTACAAGAACAGTTGTAGACAAAGGACATTCCACCTAACCTTAGACTTTGTTGCTCCAATTCTCTTAGTAGAAATTCACCCCCGAGTTGGGGCTATGAATCCACAAGGACATACAAGTTCCTATGGGTGTCTATAGTCCATTGTAACAACTCAAATACACACTAAAACACAATGATATGACTTCTACAACCATTTCAACCACCCAAATTTATTCCCCATTAGTATGCACAACGTAAGAGATGAGATTTCCTTCTCTACACTGCAATCCCTCAAACAATCTCCATCCCCTACAGGGCTCCAACACAGATTGGCTAGGAATCTCTGTATTGGGGGCTCCAGAAAATCTAGCTGCAACAAGAGTGCTCACACAATAAGCTCACTTTCTCTTAGGTAAATTTTCTAAATAGAAAATCACTCACAGACATGACAACATCATTATCAACATAAATTCTAGCTTCAACAAGCTATCTTCAATAACCACTATGGCTAGCCACTCCTTCCCAACACTTAGCTCTGGTTTTTCTCCCCTCTTGCTAACTGTAAAACTACTATTTTTCCTACTCAAATTTCTTCTTTTTCCATGCTTACTTGACTCTTATTTTTCCCCCAAAGGTGATTACACTCAAGCTTTGTTATCATAACTATGAGGGATGACTTCCTCACTCAACGTCTCACATGAATTCAATGATTTGAGTGCTTAATAGGTCAAAGGAATAAATGGATAAATAACAAATTGATTAATGAAGATGGTTTAAGACTCAAGGCATATGAAAAGTCCTCAAAACCCCCACTAAGCCCCTCTCTTTTATGGAATCATATCCCCCCATTACTTTGTTCCTTACTCATCTACAGTTGACGGTGTATTTCATTTTATTATTTTCAGTGTACAATGTTTACATTTTACATCACTTGGCCCACGACCATTCATAATACTTAAAAATATATAATGGTGCATTAGGGATCAAAACTGGGGTGTTACATATCATAATAAACCATGTGAAATTTGTCCACAAGTTGATTGTCTCATAATAGTTGTGCTTATATTCCTAATTCATTCCCTACATGCTCATTTGATATTCCAAGATTTTGAGATTGAAAATGTGGCAACCGACACACTTATAGAGGCATCACACTGCCCCTTCCTTGTACAACATAGAAACCACCCATGCCACTAAAGATCAATGAGATTATAAGATATAGTGCAATTTGGTTTCAAATAGAGCAATGTTATATCAGGTTGGTTCTTGGAGTTTTACGACCCTTTATGAATTTGTTGAAGTACCTCATAGTTTCAAAATTCTATTATCTTGACACAACTTGTTGTCCTTTTCCATCAAGTTAATAGGGGCGATTCCTTATTCTAGAAAAAACACCTCAGAATAACTCAACACAAACATGGGTTAAGAGAGTTTGCAATGCACTCCTTTTCAAAACAAGGATTGGTATATATGAGATGGAGTTTTGGGATTTTTAGTATACACTAATAATGCCCCATTATTGGAGATATTGAAAACCCACCTAGGATTTATTTTCCTATGTTCATTAGTCTATGTTGAGGTCGCCTCTTAGTTAGAGATATTCTCCCCTAGATGAGAAAATTCTCCCCTAGACAAGGGCATTACCTCCTATTCACTCATTACTTAGTTGTACTTCAGTTAGAATAGTGGAGTCAAGTCTTGCATGAAAACCTTGGAATCATCACCAGGTATTGCAAACTCACCTTGGAATCATCACTAGGAGGGTGCACTTCACATTCATGAGGCTAGAAGAGTGATACACATGTGAATGCATGAGATTCTCTCCACTCCACTTATGTGAACTAGTTAATGGATGACTGCATGGCCAATTAACTGGGACTAGGTGTTAGTTCACTCAGGTTTCTCTCAGTGTATGTCCACATCTCTCTACACCATTACTATAGTGAGTTAGTTCACTCAACTATGGCGCATTAGTTAAGCCATAGAGAGTATATCAAATGTAATTTTTCATTCACTCATTGTGTGGAATACAATTCTTTAATTTTTTCTCTCAAGTTATTCTCTTCTCTCAACGTTGCAATTTTTGCGTTCATTGTTGCTAGCTAGATTCTATATTCAGGTTTCACGACAATTTCACATAGTATCAGAGTCCACATGTGTTAGGATAAGGCGCACAAACTATCTATTACAGGTACAAAATATTGAAGCAACCACAAAGAAAGGAATTTACGCCATCAACAATACTTACGCCATACAATTACTTCAATTGGAAGCCAAAGATTTTACTTCAACTCAAAAAGTAGAGGCTTATATTGAATAACCATGGCCACAAAAACTGAACCCAAATATGCCATTGAGAAAACTAAATATTTCAATTGCATGGACAAATCCTTCGGTCTCCTTTACTTATCTATCTCTCCTGAGTTATTGTTCCATCATGAATCATCCACAACACCAAATGATGTTTGGAATACTCTATAGGGACTCTTCAGAAAACATGATGATATGTGTGGCCATACTCTCGAGAATGAGTTAAACTCATTAGATCCAAGCAATTTCGAGAACATCCAAGACTTCTTCATGAGGTTCAAAGCAATGTTGCTTCAACTCAAAGGATGCGAATTGATAAATCAAAGAAATAAAAATAGTTGATTCTTTCTATTCTATCAAAGTTACGTCTAGAGTATGCCATATTTGTCTCCATGTATCATACAGTAAGGATTACATCAGGTGCAAGTTGGAAAATTCCCACATTGGACACATTCATTGAGTCCCTGATACATGAGCAAGACAAGCTCATAAGGACGGGAACACTCAAAAATTCAAAACCCATGCACTTTCTATACATGAAAGTGGCAAGAACAACTCTGAATCCAAACAGAAATCAAAGGGAAAGAAGGATTCTAATCAAGGAAAGGGAGGCAACTTGAAACCCTCTAATGAATCTTCTAGCTCAAGGTAGGAAAGGGGAAAAAAGGGAAATCAAGTGTGGTTATAAAAATCGTAGTTATCATCCTAAATCCGCATGCATGAATAAAACCATTGACTTCATGGAGCAAACACTCCAGCAGAACAATCTTGGAGACTGCATTCCGGAAAATGCCAAGAAGAAGTCAAGAGAAAATGCACCAGAAACTCGTGGTAATGCACATGCTTTAATTAAAATGAATTCTTCTCCAGGTGGATGGATCATTGGTTCAGGAGCATCACACCATATGTCATCCACCAAAGATTTCCTTTCATCTCTAAAAACATGAACGAGCCTTCCCATTCTAATGGGAGATGACTCTCTGGAAGTCTCTAGACAAGGGAGAATGGATCTCAGAAATTGAAGTTTCGAGAATGTCTTGCACATTCCAAAAATCTCCATAAATATACTATTTGTTTACCAAATCACACATACATGCACAAGGAAGAGGGTTGAGTTCACCCCATATTTCATGACAATATTTGACATGGAAGATAACTCTAAAATTATTGTTGGTGAGGTAAATCATCAGTCTAGATTTTACACATTCTCTGAATTTGTTGCTAAATCAAATTCCACATTGATACTAATGCATGCCAATGATGATAGTAGAATTTGGCATGAAATATGTGGCCACTTAAATTTCAGGTACATGCAACAGCTCAACAAATAGGGGATGGTGAAATGTTTACCAGACATACAATTTTTTGATGGAGTTTGTTAGGGTTGCGTTCTTGTCAAACATCCGCAAGAGAAATTTGAGAAAGGGAAGGCATGGAAGGCCTCCTTTCTCTTGGATATTGTTCACAATGACCTCATGGGGCCTTTCCCATATCCTTCCATAAGCAAGGAAAAATATGTGTTCACTTTTATTGATGATTGGACACAGTACACGTGGGTGTACTTTCTCAAGCAAAAATATGAAGTGTTTGAGCATCTCAAGGATTTCAAAGAACATGCAAAGAAAAAGTCTGGGAATATTATCAAGATCCTTCATATATATAATGGGGGGGAGTACGTGAATAAGTATCTACAACATCTTTGTGATGAAGCAGGCATTCAGTTGCAACACATAGTTCCATACACTCCATAGTAGAATGAGGTAGCTAAGAGGAAGAAACAGTCTCTGAAAGAGATGGCTAGTTGCATGTTGCATGCAAGATCTCGTCCTTCCAAATTTTGGGTTGAAGCAAAAAATTGTGCCATGTACATACAAAAAAACTATTCTCACAAATCTGTGAAAGACATGACACCTTTTGAATCCTGGAGCAACAAGAAATCAAAGGTAACACACTTCGACATCTTTGGATCTCACGCATGGGCCCACATACCTTCAGAAAAGAGGAAGGATTTGTATCCTCAAAGAAAATAATGCATTTTTGTGGGTTATCCCAAAGGTGTAAATGGATACAGACTGATATATCCTTCAACAAACAGGATGATCATTGAAAGGAATGTCTGGTTTGAAGAAAGTCCCCTGCATGCATCTTAGGAACAACATGCAGAAAATTATGTGCTTCCTCTTATATCAGATCTCAAAGATGATGCATCTTGTCACTTAGATCAGATTTAAGATCATATTTTTGAATATGATTCAGAAGATCATGATAATGCATGTGATGATCCAGATCTAAGACCCAAATGGGCACAATCCACCCTACAGGAAGTAGGTGATCTTGTGGGTGATCCTGCAGATTCGAGGATGACAAGATCCTAAATTGAGGAGGCTCCACATGCCCTCACAACAGCATAACCATTAATTCCCATGCATTGCTACATGTTTCTAGAATCATACCCTCAGACTTATGCAAAAGCTAAAGATAATCCTTACTTGAAAGCAACCATGAACGAGGAGTACAACTCCCTCATCGAGAACCAAACTTGGGATTTGGCTCCACTTCCAGGATATAGGAAGTTTTTCAGATGAAAATGGGTCTACGGGATGAAGAAAGAAATAAATGGACTTGTGAGAAAATACAAAGCAAGATTGGTGGCCAAAGAATTTTAGCAATTTCATGGGCTCGATTACAGTGAATCATTTACTCCAATGGAAAACATGGATTCCATTCGGTTGGCTCTTTCTATTGCAACAACATGGAAGTGGGAGGTTCACCAAATGGATGTGAAGAATGCATTTCTTCACGGTGATCTCGAAGAGGAAATCTACATGGAGAAACTACAATGGTATGTACAAAATTCATCACTAGTTTGTAAACTCAAGAAATCACTCTATGGCCTCAAGCAGGCACCTAGAGCATGGTATGATAAAATGGATTCTTATTTTCTTTCTCAAAATTTCATTCGTTGTAAATCTAATCCAAATGTTTTCGTGTTGTGAAATTCTAACTCTCTGTTGATTATAGTGCAATATGTAGATGCCCAAATATCACAGGTAGTTCTAACTCAATCATTGTTGCAATCAAAACAACTTTTCATGACAAGTTTTCCATGACCAACATGGGTCCACTACACTTCTTTCTTGGTCTTGAAATTAGTTGGGATGATTCAAGAATCAATTTGGCTTAGCCAAAATATGTTAGAGATCTCTTGTTCAGATTCAACACGACCGACTGCAAGCCAACAACCACACATTTCTTATCCATGGTAAAGCTCGAGGATGGTGGGGATACACCATTGGTTGATTGTACCAAGCATTGTCATCTAGTGGGGAGTCTCGTTTATCTCACTCACTCCCGTCCAAATATTTTGTATGTAGTGGGAGAAGTTTCCAAATACATACAGGAGCAACATGAGCTACACTAGAAATATTCCAAGCGCATCCTCTGATATGCCAAAGGTACCACTAGCCATGGGATTCATTATGTAGAAGGATGTACATTGGATATCATTTTCTACACTGATTTAGATTGGGTTGACGATGGCACAGATTGCAAGTCCACTTCAGGATATGTTCTCAATTTGGGATCCAGCTCCATCTGTTGGTCCAAAAAAAATAATCAACCATTACTTTGTCATCAACAGAGGCCAAATATAGAAGTGTGGCCAATGTCGCCATTCAGGCCATTTGGTTGCAAAACTTCCTAACCGAGCTTGGTATCTAGTTTCATCTATCATCTGGGGTGACAATTAGAGCACATTGAATTTTTGTAGAGATCCAGTGCAATGACATAGAACCAAACACATCGAAATCCACATGCACTACATCAGAGATTCGATTAATGATGGGATCATTGACCTGTAGTAATGTCCCTCTTTTGAGCATACTACAGACATCTTCACGAAGACCTTCACTGAGTAGAAATTCCACCTTTTGCAAGACCTCCTTGGGGTAAAGGACACAACTTCCTAGCAACTATCTTTCTTTTCCAACATTGTATTTTGAGAGGTGGGTTCCCATGAGGTTTTCCCTCTTACCTATTTTTCATTTGTTCTATTTTGGTTAGATGCATTGTAAAATGGGTACCCAACATGGCTTCTTGTTGGGACCCATTCATTGTGTACTCACTAGCAATGCTTTAGGGGGGGG
>SNQJ01S0023568.1:66742-77097 GCA_010110895.2 Picea sitchensis | reverse complement strand
TTACTCAATTGTACTTCAATTAGACTAGTGGAGTCAAGTCTTGCATGGAAACCTTGGAATAATCACTAAGTGTTGCATGCTCACCTTGGAATCATCACCAAGAGGGTGCACTTCACATGCATGAGACTAGGAGAGTGCTACACATGTGCATGCTTGAGATTCTCTCCACTCCACTTGTGTGAACTAGTTAACTAATGACTACATGGCTAGTTAATTAGGACTAGGTGGCAGTTCACTCAGGGTTATGTCAATGTATGTCCACATCTATCTAGAGAACTACTATGGAGAGTTAGTTCACTCAACTATGGAGCATTAGTTTAGCCATAGAGAGTATATCAGATGTAATTTTTCATTCACTCATTGTGTGGAATACAATTATTTCATTATTTCTCTCCAACTCTTCTCTTCCTCTCTCAACTTTGTAAGTTGTGTGTTCATTGTTGCTAGCTAGATTCTATGTGTAGGTTTCACTACAATTTCACACCCATAACTTGGGTGGATAAAGGGAACCTTTTTCATCATATGGATTAGTATCCCTTTATGGGTCTTTGAGCACGTGAAGACTTCTTACTTACACTCCTACCAATTTAACAATGAATTATATAATGACTCACATTCCTACCAATGTTTTGCATGATGTAACACTAGAAGAAGCTTGGAGAAAATAGAGCCTCATGTGAGCAACATCTATGTGTTCAATTTTGATACTTGGGCACACATTCCAGATTAAAATATTTATGCAACTCAAGAGTCAATGATTCATTTTTGTCGACTATTTGAAGATGTAAAAGAATATTACATTCTTGTACCTCTCACTACAAAGGTGATTTTTAGAATAGATGTTCATTTGATGAGTGTTTCTCAATCGATGAGCTATCTTTAGCAAGTGTGCCATCTTATTCTTTGTCAACTTCTTCTTCTTCTTCTCATGATTTTGCTTTGGTTTTTCCTCATTTTGAAGGAAAATATTATTTTTCAGATGATGATAGTGGGGAGGAACCTTTTGCTCCACCATCTCCTCAATGAGTTGAGTTGAATGATCATATTCTTGTAGCTTGAACTTTAAATGGACTATGAAGACCCAAAACCCCATTGGTTCTTTTGTTGGTGATCTTGATTCTCTATGCCAATTTTATTTTTGGTGCCACCAAGCTTCTTTGGCTCATTTGGCTTGAGATTTAAAGATTCCAAACCTTCAAACTTATAAACGAGATTATGGTTAACCATGGATAATTTTAAGGATGGAAATTTATTTTAAAATGTAGAAACCTTGGCGAATCTTCCTAATCCTTCATATGCCAACTATAAATCTTTGGCGATATTTTTGTAAAATTATTCAAATTTCTAAGGATTTTATATAGTTTTTATAAAATTTTGGCGATTTTTAAGGTAAAATAATTTTATCCTATAGAATTTGGGAAAATCATTTTTAAAATAGCGAATCTCATTTTTGGAAAAACCATGGAAAATTAGCCCATGAGTGAAATTTAGCCCCTAAAATCATCCTTGTGGTTAACCAAAATGGTAAGAAGGAATGCAAGAAGAATATTGTTCCTTGTCGAGAACAATACTTGGGATTTAATCCCTCTCTGTGAGGTGAGATGCAAGTGGGGTTTACAAAACCAATTTTTCTACAGATGGAAGTGTGGATAAACGCAATGCTCATTTAGTTTCCAAAAAAAAAAATCAAGTCATAAGGCATCAATTACTCTAAAATGTTTGCACTTGTAGCGAAAAGGAGTTCTATTCACCTTGTTATTTCACTTGGTTCTTCATAGAACTAATAGGCTTGTTAGATGAATGTCAAAAGTTATTTTTTTTCCATGGATATTTACAAGAAGATTCTACATGGAGAAACTTCCCATTTTTTCCCAAGGTGACTCTACTCTTGTTTGTTAACTCCAAAAGTTTGTATATGGACTCAAATAAGCACTGGAAGATTGGTATGAGAAGATGGATCAATTTCTTCTTAATTCAGAATTTTGAGGTGTCATTTTGACCCCAATGTTTAAACTAAATAGGTAAGTGATGAGCTCCTTATTCTTTAGTTGTATGTTGATGATTTCATCCTCATTTTGAGATATACTCACTTGATTGACCATTTGAGGTCAAGTCTAGAGAGTCAATTTGAGATTAATGAATTTTCAAGCTCTGTGAACGAAGAAGAGTATTTTCATTGCTTAGCCTAAATGTATACTTGACCTTTTTTTAAGGTTTCACATGAAAGATTGCACACCAACACCAACACCAACACCAACCCCAACCCCCTTTTAGTTTGAAGTTAAATTTTCTCCCATGTATTCCATGCCTAAAATGGATTCCACTTTGTAGAATAATTTGATTGGCAATGTCTTGTACCTAACCCATACCCATCCAAACACTTTTTTTCTTTGGTTACAGTGTCTCAAAATTTTACATGATCCACATGAGGGTCACTAGAAAGTAATAAAGTGAATACTTTGATATATCTAAGATATAATAGTTTAGCTTCACATTCAATTTGATTATGAGGTTTTTACTTCTTTGTTGGGTTTCATAGAATTTAATAGGCATGGTGATATTGATGATTAGAAGTCCATTGCAGGGTATGTTTACACCTTGGTGCAACACTTGTTGCTCAATGATATAAAAAATCGACTTCCATTTCTCTTTCTTCTTCACAAGAAAAGTAAATATTCTCTTTCTTCTTTAGAACAAAAGTAAATAATAACATTCTATGCAAGCTAAAAAGGCATTATGATCCCATTGCAATATTTGTTTTTGTGTCCTTAGCTTCTATAATTCTTGAACATATAGAAAGATAACAAATGATTATACCATGGTTTCCTCTAAATAAATAGCCTAAATATCCGAATGAAGGTGGTCATGTCCTTTTTCATGGAAAAGTTAACCAAACGACCCCAAATCTTCCGAGAGGGCCTTATAAATGTGTTTTTCGCCATGTATACATACTACCTAACCACATAATTGGGACGTATCACTCCCAAGTGTCACTTGCAAGATTGTAATCAAATGAATAATCAAAGAGTATAGCGTTGTCCACTTCCATGTGTTTCAGTGCTCCTACTAATCCTTAACACCTCAGAACCAGCCATAGAAGCACACTTATGAATGCTAAAAGATACGTGTAACGTGTAAGACGCGAGATATGCTTGGAAAGGTAACATCTTTGGTGGCTTTTGAAACTCTCAAAAGGCCAATATTTTTTTCGGTTTTTGAAACTATGAAAGGCCAATAAGAATTGCAACACGTAGCAAACATTGAGGTGGAAAGTAATATGTGAAATTTTATGAGACTCCATTTTACTTTATTTTTCCAAATTGTTAAATTATATTATAAATATAATTTTTTTACATCTCTTTGTCCACACAGTTCATTGCATTACAAGTCCAAAGACCATGTTCAAGAACAATCACATACATCCCTAAAAGACCAGAAAGTCGTCAAAGATCCAAAACCAACACGTAGGCTGCAAAATAGAGAAGCAATACAGGGATAAAAACCCCAACAAGCACCAGAAAAGAATCTAAACCAGAAGTCGCACGCCCCCAAAGGACCTCGAAGTGTTTACCCAACACCGCACACCCCCAAAGAACCTCAAAGTGTGAACCAAAACACCGCACGCCCCCAGTGTGGACCTTAAAGCTCTGGTCCAAAACCTATTCTTGCCTAGGAGAAAGAGGTCAAGTAGATCCAGAAAAACCGAGGAGAAAAACAAAAAACCCACCACAATAAACACCCGAAGCTGCCACTAATCACCACCTCACACCTAGAAACCAACCCTTGTTAAACAACGAAGGCTGCCCGGAATGTAAGCGAAGGCTGCCCGGAATGTAAGCGAGCCTCACCAGTTCCAGCAAAAAGTAGGCAAGCACCCCGAAAATCGACCCCGAAACAGCCATCTCGGCCTCGAACGATCGCCTCAGGGCATCACCACCGTCTGCTAAAAACTCATGCGCCCAAACAGTCGCCTCATGGCACCGCCGTCATCCACTAAAAACTCACGTGCCCAGAGCCGACACAATGATCCGCGATCCACCCCGCCTCAGAGTCCGCAGGGATTGAAACCTCCTCCGCCATCCGCAAACCCTCGAAACTCCCTTCTCCCGTCATGCCGCAAATACCTCTCACCCTGGTAATGCCCCACACCCGCAGTTGCCCTACTCCATGGAAACCCGGGATGCAGCTAGCGAAAACCTAGCCGCAGAGCCCGCAATGCTGAAGACCTAGCTTACTTGAAATACATGTTGTGTACACTTTGATATACACTACGTTAAATTGGGTGATGTATATTTGAGTATATATAGCATTAAATGTTTTGTTGTGGGGTATATATTGATAATTCTTCACACTTCCAATGTTTTTTAGGGATGATGTATATCCCAACATATATACCATTAAATGTTCTACTCCAGGGTGTATATTGATAATTCTTATTTCACTGTTCAAACATTCTTTTGGATTTAACACTTAGGAGGTTGTTCATTTTGTCCTTTTTTCTTACACGCGTGTGAAGTTATACACCATATTGTATGTATAGATGTTAGTGATAGTGCAACGTGTGTGAGGTCATTTTTATTTCCACAAGAGTACAATGCACATGGACCCTATGCAAGCTAAGATAGTTTTTACGTGGAGGACCCCAAGCACATGACAAACACTAAGCACCCTGCATTGCAACGTTTAATGTTGCGATGAGGTGTACATACTCCGTTGGATTCTATTTTCACCCTGTACTACAACATTTAACACTACAGTGGGGGTGCACATACATCGTCGAACTTGCACTACAATGTTTAATGTTGTAGTTGGGTGCACATACACTGTTAGATCCTATTACATTGCAACATTTAATGTTGCAGCAAGGTGCACATACACCATTGGATTTATCTTAGGGTGGACACTGTAAGATAGTGTTCATGTGGTGGGATCCACTCACACTTTAAATGATCTTCATGCAAACAAACTTTATGCATAAGATAGAGTTTGAATTCATATTAAAGAAAGTATGTTTTGATGTTGGATGTAACAACACAATCTCATCTAGTGATTCAACAAAGTTTAAGTTGGTACATATACAAAATCTCTCTATACTTAAAATTTATCCTTAGATCCCAAGTAGCAATCAAATTTGAAGGTTTGGTCTTAATTTCAATTGGAAGAGTATATATTCATGCAACCCTTCGATGATGAAAAACTTCTAAAAAACTTGTGTTTTAATTCAAAATAATAAATTTACACATTCATAAAAAAATGTGTTAAATAAATATTACATTTCCAATCAAATTTATGTGAGAAATTAGTAAATCCAAAATATCGCCTTAACATTTGCAAAACACCTTAACATTCTCAAAGAACAGATTCAAATATTCAAAGATAATAAGCGTAATTATAAAATAAACTTTTACAGAATTAAAGATGCTTCCAAATATTTTTTTCGTTACACTGTAGAAAATGCATGCCATTGTAGCATATTTTCTATACTATTATGAAGATAATTATCAATATGTATATGTAGTGTACCTATTGTCTATACAATCCCAAATATGTGAGAGAATTCTTGAATTAATCTAGAAACATATATTTGTGAACACTCCAAGAAAAAAGAAGTATTTTAATCATTCTACTTATGTTTAATCACTATCTAATTAATTGCAACAATAGAAATAGTGAAATCCAAATTTGGATGGCCCAAATTGTACATTAATGCAAGTTGGTATAGTACATTAGCACTCTTGTGGAATAAGTAAAAACCTTCACAGTAAAAACAAATTACACAAAATTAAATTCAACATTTATTCATTTTTCATTCAAATCTAATATGATATCTAGATCCGTATTTATATGCTCTTTTTCTGAAATTATAGAATCAAGGAATTCATTTATTGAGTCATTCCTTCTTTTCACTATGAATATTAAAATTCTAAATAGTATCATGCATTTACTATGAGACCTAGGATGTTGACTTGAGCTACCCCACTGCAAGATCTCCTGCTTAAAAAGTTGTGCCGTGGGAAAAATAACTCTTCTTATAAAATAACTTCCCGTGATGGAGCCCACGCGCAATCAGAGTGAGTCTTCACGCACACTTGGACATAGTTTTCACATGGTGGAGCCCACGCGCAATCAGAGTTAGTCTTCACGCACACTTGGACATAGTGTTCACATGGTGGAGCCCACGCACTCTATGAGATGGTCTTCACGTGGTGGGGCCCACGCACACCATGAGATAGTCTTCAAGTGATGGTATATGGACGTGGACCCACGCGCACTCAGAGTGAGTATTCACGTGGTGGGGCCCACGCACTCTGAAATAGTCTTCCCGTGATGGTAAATGCGTGGGTCTCTCAGAGCGAGTCTTCACGTGGTGGGGCCCACGCACACTTTAAAGATAGTCGTCACGTAGACTCAGTCACATTATTTAGTCGTTAAAAGATCAAACGCATTGGAACGTTATGGGACGGAAAGCGCTCCCACGGTACATTTTATTGGCAATATATTAATAGACTAAGTTGTTGTCTAAATGTTTTAAGGGATAGTTTTTTTTAATATTAATTAAATATAATTTTTTGTGATTGGTTAAATGTTTTAAGGGTTAGTTTTTTTTTAATATTAATTAAGTATAATTTTTTGTGATTAGTTAAATTGTATTTGTGAATGTATAAATATATTTAGTATCATTAAAAATCTAAATCTTGTTACATTAGAGTTATATATTCAAACCTTCATAGACAAATGATTTAGAATAAAATTAAATTAAATATAAAAAAATCAAAACTTAAAACATTAACACTACCACATCACATATAACTCTGCACCACACCAGTAACTTTTTCTTTCATTATAGGTTGGTCCAAATTTTCTGAAACTCGCCATCACTCATTTGGCAATGGCATCCCCTACCCAAAACCACTCTCCAGCCTACGATGTCTTTCTGAACCATCGTGGCCCCGATACGAAACAGGGCTTCGCCGGTCATCTCTACCATCGCCTTTGTTTACATGGAATCCGTGTCTTTCTGGACAAGGAAATGCAAGAGGGAGAAGAGATAACTCAACAAATAGAAACCGCTATTAAAACAGCCTCTGTCCATGTGGCCATTTTCAGTAAGAACTATGCCGAATCCGACTGGTGTCTTAAGGAGCTCGTGCTGATGGTGGAGTCGAGAGAGTCGGGGGCTACCGTCATTCCCATCTTTTACGGTGTAAAACCTTCTAGTCTTCGGTGGACGCAGGGCGAAGATCGTACAGCAAGCCAGACTCAGGAAACCCAACAAGGACAAGGACAAATCACGGAACCAACGCAAACCAGGAACACGTATGCTGAACAGCTACAGAAACTCAAAAATAAAAGGATGAACACGGGCAGTGGCGATACGATGAAAACACTATTGCAAAATGGAGAGCGGCTCTTAAAAGTGCGGCCGATCTAAAAGGTCTCGAGCTGGATGAGTTTAAGGGGTGAGTATTTAATTTTCTTTCTCGGTATGTTACATAGATGTGTTAGAGATAATGCTTACAACTGTAGTAACTGTGAGTTTTTCGGTTAATTATGACTATTGTAATTGTGAGTTTCAATTATGACTGTTGTAACTGTGAGTTTCTAGGTTTACTATTTTTCGTTAATCAGATCCACTTTTTTAGTATCTAAATTGCTAGGAGTCAATGATCTGCATGTTATATATGTAACCTCCATTTGTCTATTAAACAATACATTCTATTATTGTGTGTTAATCTTGTGCAATGGCTTCTCTCTTCCAATTTCTAAGAAGATGTGAATGCACGTTTCTCACTTGTTCTATTTATTCCCTTGTGAATAACCAGCTACGAGGGGGAGTTAGTCGAGAAGATCGTCAAACTTGTGTCAGAAAAGGTGATAAAAACTCCCTACAATGTGCCCAAATATGTAAATATCGGTTTGGATGTAAAGGTGAAAGGTGTTGAAGGTAAAGTATCGTCGCCGCAGCAGCAGAATGGAAAACCTCGTGTCGTGGGGATCGAGGGGTTGGGTGGTGTTGGAAAGACAACGCTAGCAAAGGAATTCTTCCATACAGAGAGTCCAGCTTACTGTAACTCCTGCTTTTTCCCTGTGCGTCAAATTGCACGTAGAACCCCTTTAGATTCTTTGTTTGGAGAACTTTTTAAGCGTTTGAGTCGCTTGGATATGCTATTCAACAACATCGGTATTGTTAAAAACTTGTTTAACGAGAATAATTCCTCATTATACATGGTTAAAAACCATCCCTCATTAGTAATTTTAGATGGAGTAGATAATGTTGATCAGGGGAATAAACTTTTGTCAGTTCAGGAAGTTCTCCACTATGAAAGTTTAATATTGATTACATCTCGGGACAGAGATGTTCTTACGCGCTCAGGAGTTGAAGATGCATTGATTTATAAGTTAAATGGCCTCGATGCACCTTGGTCCGGAAAGCTCTTTTGCTTACATGCCTTCCACCAGGCAGCTCCATCCCAAGGATATGAATACCTGGTAGGTGGCTTTGTAGGACTCTGCAACGGACTTCCTTTATTATTGAAAGTGTTTGGGGCATTTCTTTATGGAAAGAATGACAGGTCTTATTGGGAAGAACTATTGGATAGGTTTCAACATCAACAAATACAACCCCATGAAATAGAAAAAAAGCTTAAATTGATTTACGGCAGACTAGATATAAAGGAACAACGTGTCTTTTTAGATATTGCTTGCTTTTTCATCGGAGAAAGCACTGATACCGCCTTAGCAACAAGGAAAGGATCAGGGTGGAAAGGTTCGCTGTGGCTTCAAACTCTAGTGGAAAAGCGTCTAGTGGAGGTAGATAGAGATTATTATATACCGATGGAGGTAGATAAAAAATATTATATACAGATCCATCATCACCTTGAAGATTTGGGAAAAAGTATTGCGCAGGAAACAAGAGAGCCGCTTTCTCTTTGGCCTAAGACAGATAACTACGCTGAATTGCTGCATGAATCCCCTGTAAGTGCTTAGTCATTCAATCCTTTGCAGATTGTTCAATAAAAATCTCTCTACAGTTTTTAAATTCTTCATCGTTTATCAACAATGAACAGGGGATAACAGAGCTGCGGAGAAACATCGATGCTTTGTCGCAGCAATCATCTGTAAGTGCACCATCTTCAATCCTTTAGAGATTATCCAATAAAAATTTCTGTACAATTTTGTTATTTTTTAAATTGTTTTTTCAGAACACGAACAGGTAAAAGAATTGTGTGGATTTATGCAGAAGATCCTTACGATGATGAGTAGGAATATGCTGGAAAAGCGTTGAACAACTTGAAATTGAAAATGCAGTCCCCAAATCTCTCCTGCCCCCAATCTGGCATGGCTTTTCTGGTTAAGGCATGCTTATGATATGAAAAGCAACAGTGCTCACTACAAGGTGCATATATGACTGTTATATTTGCACAGTACCAGAAAGAGCTTTCCAACTCACCATGAAAATTTGTGGAGTTCATGCCATTTTGTTGTAATTCGCTGGTTATTAATCCAATGTCTTACAAAGACAATGACAATGAATATGAACCATGGCCCATGGTTGGTACTTTAAATATAAATTACCATGCAATTTTGTAATGGTTCAATATATCTATTCTCATCGTAGATTATATCTATCTTATAATGGTTACAAAATTATGTGTTTAGGCTTCATCTTTTCTATTCACACGTGACTGTCATCTAATATTTTGATTCTTAACTTATATTCCAATCATCATTACAAAATCATCACATAGTGTTTAGTCGTCACATTTTTCTTCACATGTAAAGTCTACACAAAATATTTCAATTATTATATTATTTTTTATAAAATTAATGTGATTATATTTGCTATTAAAAAATAATTCCAACCCTAAGCATTGTTTCTTTTTAATTCATGTTTATGAAACCTTGAGCATCGTTTCTTTTATTTATGAAACCTTAAGCATCGTTTCCTTTTAATTCATATTTTTATATAAATAGTGGTAACTAGACTATGTAACAAAAGTTCCGTTAAAGAACAACCAAAAAGAAGCCAGCGATCCAAGTGCATAAGTTCTTCCACTTTGTTAGCAATTTGTAGACGCAAAGACTACATAAGTTCAATGGGGTGTAGCGAAAGTTACTCAACTCGTTATAGAAAGGTTCAACATGTTTAAAATTGTGTAAGTAGTTATAAGGATAATAATAATTTAATTTCAAAGGTAAAGTTAAGTATGATATTAATTTTTTTGTGGGATAAGGGGTCTCTTTTATATAATGATTTGATTGCTAAAGTTTATAAAGTTGTACATACCTTTTTTTTTTAGATTTAACATTGTAACTCCTTAAGAAGAAATATATGTTTTTAATCATATTTATAT
>SNQJ01S0023568.1:21419-43673 GCA_010110895.2 Picea sitchensis | reverse complement strand
CAGAAAGCAATGTTCACGGGCCTCTTCGAGGGGGAAACCTCCAGTCGAGCAGTGCTCTATTACAATAATCTCCAAGCTAGGGTTCTCATACCCTCAATCCTTATTTATACTAAATATGTCTATCAAAAGAAGCATCTAGAAGAAGATCCTTCTAGAAGCGAAAGCTTCTATTAGGTCTTCTTACATCTGCCTTTTTCTATTTTATTGAAAGGCCTTATTAATATTGACCTTTATTACATCCAAATATATTGCTCTACCTATGTGCGGGTTAGGACCCTAACACAAACATACCTATATTCATACTTTCGAAGAAAAAATTTCCAGTTATCTTACCTTTCTTAGAGCACAAAGCTTCAAGATCTTACCTCTTTTCTCTAGATCCCGTTCCTTTCTTAACACAGAGCTTCATAAGTCAAGTAGACTACTGCGCACTACAACAACAGATCTATGCATAGAGCTTTCTCTTTTTCTCAGTTCCCAACAATCACAGTTTCAGGTCCCGACAACGGAACCATTTGTTGGCACAGGGGAAGACCTAGGGTTCAATGTTTCAACAACACACCAACAAAACCTTAACTATCGGCCCTTTCAGAAACACTTGCGAAGTAGATGAAGTCTCACCCGAGGTAGGGGTAGGGGGGTTGCAAGACTCAAGTGTATACAAACTATCTGAGATACAGATCTATGATCAAAATACCTTAGCACAACACTTAGACAATAACCTTCATTATTCATTAACCCCTATTCACATCGCAGACTACACCCTAAATACAGATCAATGTAGTAACAACCTAGATCATATACTTACAGTCATGTAGCACATAAAATTAACTCAAATCTAGCATTTATTCATATACTAAGCACAGAGCAGTAATAGATCTATCTATCATTCATCAATATCAATCCACTAAGCAAGTAAACATATGAACAATATCAATACATCGCACAAAGCACAACAAAACAGGATATACGTGGTTCACCCCAGCGTGGGGCTACATCCACCAACTCTTCTTCTTCTTTGTTAGTTTATTCCAATCTTCTTACATGCACAGAGCCTTAGAGCCAACTCTGCGTCGGACAGGAGATTTGTGTGCACCTCTCCATACCCTCCTTCCCTGAGTAGGTCACAACAAAAATCCTTATACAGTCGACGCACAAAGCCTCTTACAAAACACTTGCACTTAGCTCTACAAGTCTCAACAGTATGCATAAAAAAGTTACACTTAGAAACCTTCATAGGTTATTTCACAAATCCTATAAGAACTACTTCTTACATCACTTAGCTATCTATTTATACATTACAAAATAGGCCTAAGCATGGGTAAACCCATGGGCCAACATCCCATACCCGTTACATAAACCTAAAACCCAAAAAGTCTACAAAATAGGGAAAGATCCCGCGATCTTCACTTCATCTGACCGCCCCGTCTTCGTCTAGCATGTCAAAGTCCCAGAAATGGTCAATACGACCAAGTTTCCATAAAACTTGGTCGAGGGCCAATAGTGCCACCGAGAACAAAACTTAGGAAGATACTCTCTAATACTTGGGTAGTCAAGTAGTATGACCAAGGGAACAGTCTAGCCTCTTTAGTTGGTGCCCTGAGATATTGGGCTAAGTACTACTATTGGACCCTGCACGTATATCAGAGAGATATAGCACAGGGAAAACCCTTTTCTATAGAAACCTTGAATACCTAAACTTTGGGGACGGAAACAAAAAAAGAGAACAAACAAGATCTATTTCCGCACAACTGTGTCTCCTGCATTTGAGTTGCCAAATTACTACACATTTCTTCCTGATTAATCATTTGGTCATTTCATCACTGCAGTATTCTTCAGATCAGAGTAGTCTGGATCCTGTTGGCACCATTATTTGAGACCTATTCCATTGTATTTCTCTCTTCACCCTTATCGCATTCATACCTATCATTTTTCACCATTTTTTTTTTCTGTGTGTGACCCCACCCACCCCTTTTCGGTTCCCTCGCCATCATGGCCCATACCCATATCCAAGACATGGAAGATAGATTCAATACCTTGTACTCTAATTTCACATAGACCCAACAAGAAGTGAGATAGCTCAGTGCCAATATTTCCACCATCAATAAAAACATGCATTCCTCCATCGCCTCCTCAATCGAGGAACTCAAACAAGACATTAATACCCAACTTGAATCTGTCACTACAATGATATGCACCAAGCTTCATATCCCTACAGATCCTCTCTTATCTGACCCACATTTTCATACTGAAGGTGAAACTTCCTCTCATTCCCAAAATTTTCAGCCCCATCACTTTCAGCGTGACCTACGCCTTCCGTGTGTGGATGTGACCAAATTTGATGGATTGAATCCCACTGGATGGGTAACTCAAATGGAAAATTATTTCTCTTTGTACGACATTATGGATGAGTTGGCCAAAATCCAGTATGGTGTTCTCCATATAGATTAAGAACGTTGGCAATGGTGGCAATGGAGAAAAATTGCCCACCAAGGGTATGTTGCTTGGATGCACATTGTGCCAAAGATTTATGAATGCTTTGACACGAACACCAACCATTTAGGTTGTTTGACAAAGTTGAAACAATCTAGCACAATGGAATACTTTATAGCTGCTTTTGAGCAACTGGCTTTTCGTACAGAGGGCATGTTTGATGATTTTTTCTGAGAATATTTTATTAGTGACCTCAAGGATGAGATTCATGCCCATGTCCTCATGGCTCGACCTCAGCTTTCAGTGGAGGATACTAAAAGAGCTAAGGAAGAAAACATGTTGTCTCTTCTCTAAACCAAAAACCCTCCTTTATTCCTCACACTAAACTAGTAAATCTCACTCCTCCTTCTACTCCACTCAAGATCCAAAAATTGACCAGGGCCAAAATGGCTGAATGCCAACTCAAAGGCCTTTGTTCTAATTGTGATGAAAAATATTTTTTGGGACACAAGTGTAAGGAACAAAATCGTTTTATGGCCATCTTGGAGGATGTTTCAGAAGAGGATGTTGAGGCTCCCCCTGTTTCCATGTCACCTGAACCCACTGACATAACCCCTCCCTCAGACCTTCCCAAAGTAGATTCGGTCATTTCCCTAAATTCTCTCACTGGCTTCTCTACTCCCCAAACCCTCAAGATAATTGGTTACATCAAGCATAGGAAGTTCATCATTCTTGTTGATAGTGGAAGCACCCATAATTTTATTCATCGCCGCATTTCCCAAGAAACTAATTGCTATATTCATGTAGTCAATAATTTCCAAATCATAATTGCCAATGGCGGGTCCATGAAATGTGGAGAGCGTTGTGAAAATGTGGGTCTCCAAATTGGTGACTACCACCTGAAATCTGATATGTTTTCTATTGACATGAGCGGTTGTGACATTGTGTTGGGTGTAGAATGGATAAGGACTTTGGGTCCCATTCTCATGGATTTTAAGGAATTAACCATGCAATTCGACCAAGAGGATCAACAATATAAGTTCCAAGGCATCACCACCAGTTCCCCAGAGATCATTAGTTCCCATCGCATGGAAAAGTTGCTCAAAAAAGGTGATTATGGCGTTATTGCCCAACTCCATGCCATACAAGCAACTTAGACACCCTCTGTGCCGCAGGACCTCCAATCCATCCTCTCTAAACATCAAGTGATTTTTTCCATTCCCCATGGAATCCCTCCTTCCTATGGTTTTCATGATCATTCCATTCCCATTGTCCCAGGAAGCTTTCCTCCCAATATCTGTCCCTATCGTCACCCCTTTTCCCCAAAAAATTAAATTGAGAAAATGGTTCAAGAACTGCTCAACGCAGGTGTTATCTTCCCTAGTATGAACCCCTACTCTTCTCCTGTGGTCATGATCCTTAAGAAAGAAGGTTCTTGGCACATGTGTCTTGAATTCTGTGCCCTCAACAAACTCACCATTAAAGTCAAATTTCCCATTCATGTCATTGATGACCTCTTGGATGAATTGAGTGGCACCTAGTTCTTTACTAAACTTGATCTTTGTTCTGGCTACCACCAAATTTGTATGAAAAAGGCAGACATTCCTAAGACTTCCTTTAGAAATCATGAGGGCCACTATGATTTTTTGTTCATGCCCTTTAGCTTATGTAATGCTCCATCCACTTTCCAAAGCCTCATGATTCATGTCTTCCATCCTTTTCTCTGTCATCTTGTCTTAGTTTTATTTGATGATATCCTCATCTATAGCAAAACCTGGACATACCATCTTGCTCATGTGGATCTATTTCTCGATCTATTCTCTCAAAACCAACTATTGGCCCTTGACCAAGTTTTGGAGAAATTGGGTCATGTTTGAATGATTTTGGGACTTCGACAGGCTGGTCGAAGGTGGAGCGCCCAGGCAAAGCGAAGATCGTGGGATCTTGCCCCCTTTTATGGGATTTTGGGTTTTGGGTTTTTGTAAAGGGTATGGGATGTCATCCCATGGGTCTTACCCATGTGTAGGCCCATTTTGTAATGTATAAATAGATAGCTAGGTGATGTAAGAAGTAGAGTTCAATCTATGTGATTGTAGTACCTTTTGCTAAGTGCAAGTGATGTAAGTAGTTGGATCTATGTGATCGAGTTAGCTATGTGCATATTGTGTATTGAGGACTTGTAGGGCTAAGTTCAAGTAATTATAAGAAAGGCTTTGTGTTGTGCCAAGCTCGGGGAAGGAGGATATGGAGAGATGCACGCAGATATCTTATCCAATGTGGAGTTGGTTTTGATGCTATGTGCATGTAAGGAGATTGAAAAAAGATAATAAAGAGGAAGAAGAGTTGGTGGACGTAGCCTCACGCTGGGGGTGAAAAACGCATATCTTGTGTTATGGTTTCTTGATGTGATTTATGATTAGTGTTGTTATCTTTATGTATGTTAGATACAACTGATATAGTAGCTTAGTGATTAGTAATGTGAATGAATGTTAGATCTGATCTATCTCTATGTGCTAAGTGCTTGAATGTGTTAGATCTTTTTGAATACTGCGTTGCTCTGTAATTAGGGTTTCACCTGCAATGTGAATACGGGTTAAATACTAATGAATGTTAACTGCTAAGTATTTTGATCACAGATCTATGTCCCAGCTAGGTTGTAGACACTTGAGTCCTACAACCAACCCTGCCTCTACCTTGGGTGAGAATTTATCTGCTTCGCAGGTGTTGCCAAAAGGGCTGGTAGTTAGGGTTTTGTTGGTGCGAT
This sequence comes from Picea sitchensis, assembly GCA_010110895.2. Classification (NCBI taxonomy): domain Eukaryota; kingdom Viridiplantae; phylum Streptophyta; class Pinopsida; order Pinales; family Pinaceae; genus Picea; species Picea sitchensis. Next base: position 38,476 of record SNQJ01S0023568.1, on the reverse strand, counting down.
GTTGAAGCGTTGAACCCTGGGTCTACCCTTGTGCCAACACCAACTTTTACTGAAACAATCTAAATGTTCTTTTGGCAACTCTAAAGTCGAGAACTTGGGTGATCTTGTTGGCAAGGCCGACATCAGGGTGGATCCTAAAAATATTGAAGCTATGACAGATTGGCCTCACCCAAAGAATCTCAAAAGATTGCGTGGATTTCTGGGATTGACAGGTTATTATTGCAAGTTTATTAAGAATTATGGAACGATTGTGGCACCTCTCACTACACTCCTTAAAAATAATTCTTTCACTTGGACTCCAGCAGTTGCTCAGGATTTTCAAACCTTGAAGATGGCCATGTGCACTACTCCAGTCCTGGCCCTTCCTAATTTCACCAAGACCTTTGTCCTGGAATGTGATGCTTCAAGGAAAGGAATTGGCGGTGTCCTTATGCAATAGGGTCGACCTTTGGCCTTTACCAACAAACAACTGTCTGAGCAAAATTTGGGAAAATAAATATATGAAAAGGAAATGTTAGATATTCTACATGTCGTTGATCTTTGGTGCCCTTATCTATTGGGGCAATGCTTCCAAATTAAGACAGATCATCAAAGCCTCAATTATTTTTTGGAACAACACATTTCCTCCCCATAGCAACAAAAATGGGTGACTAAGCTCTTTGGATATGATTATGAGATCATTTACAAGAAAGGAAAATACAATGTGGTTACTGATGCACTTTCCAGAAAATATGAAGATGAAGGGTCCCTTTTTTATCTCTCCTTCATTGTACCAGATTGGCTCCAAGATGTTCACCAGGAATGGCTACATGATCCCAAAATTTTGCATCTGATACAACAATTGCAGTCCAATTCTCCAGTTTCCCCATGGTACTCTTGGCTCCATGATGAGCTTCGATACAAAGGCCATTTGTATTTAAGTAAATAGTCAAAACTTAAATCCACGGTACTTTTTGAGCTTCATGCTACACTCACAACTGGGAACTTTGGATTTACCAAAACCTATGACAAGGTCAAACATTCTTTTTTCTAGGATGGTATGAAACAAGATGTTCATAATTTTGTGGTTGAATGTGATGTGTGTCAATGCAACACGAGTGAAACAATTAAATCTCTTGGCACACTACAACCACTTCCGATTCCACCTGCTATTTGGTAAGATATCTCTATGGATTTTCTTGTAGGCTTACCTAAATTGGGAAATAAATATGCCATCATGGTGGTAGTTGATCATGTTTCCAAGTATGCTCATTTCTGTGTTCTTCAACACCCATTTAAAACATCCATTGTGTCTCAAATTTTCATGGATCAAGTCTTCAATCTTCATGGCATGCCACATTCTATTGTTTATGATCATGACCCAACTTTCACCAACATTGTTTGGAAAGAACTGTTCAAGATACAAGGCACCCAATTGCATCTCAGCACAAGTTATCATCCCCAGAATGATGGTCAAACTGAAGTTTTCAACAAGTGTTTGGAAACATATTTGAGTTGTTTTTCCTCGGAAAGGAAAAATTAATGGGCTCAATCGTTACCACTAGTTGAATGGTGGTACAACACTTTGTACCATACAACTACCTACATGACTCCTTTTCAAGCGGTATATGGACAAAAGACACCTTCAGTTCTCTCATATTTTCCAGGTGTATTGAAGGTCTAGGCAGTTGACCAAACACTTACAGTTCGAGAGGCTATTCTTCGTACCCTTAAAGATAATTTGGTCATGGCCCAAAATAGCATGAAGAAACAAGTAGATCAAGGTCACTCTAAATGTCAATTTACAAAAGGGGATTAGGTGTTTCTTCAACTGCAACCTTACAAGAAAAATTCCCTCAGGGATGACCATTGTCAGAAACTAGCGCCCAAATTTTATGTTCCTTATACCATTCTCAAGCGTGTAGAATAGGTGGCCTATCAGTTAGCTTTGCCCAGTCATTCTAAGCTCCATCATATTTTCATGTTTCCTGCTTAAAGAAGGTGATTGGAACTAAGTGCCAAAATCAAACCAAACTTTCCGAGTTGGACGAAGAAGGATCCATTTGGCTACAACCACAAGCGGTTTTGGACCAATGTGAGCATCATCCACGTCAGTGAACCATCAAGGAAGTGTTAGTCCAGTGGAAAGATACAACTCCAGCAGATGCCAATTGGGAACCAACTACCATTCTGCAGCAATTTCCACATGTCAAGCCTTGAGGACAAGGTTCTTTTTAAGGGGGAGCACATGTTAGGGACCTAACCCCTCACGTAGGTAGAATAATATATTCCGATGTAATAAAGGTCAATATTAATAAGGCCTAGCAATAAGGAAGAATAATTCCAATGTAAGAAGACCTAATTGAAGCTTCTGCTTCTAGAAGGATCTTCCTATAGATGGTTCTTTTGATAGACATATTTAGTATAAATAGGAGTCGAGGGTATGAGAACTTTTGTCTTGGATATTATTGTAATAGAGCTTTGCTCTGCTTGAGGTTTCTCCCTCGAAGAGGAAAGTGAACATTGCTCTCAGTAATCAAAGTGCTCTTTCTGGTGTTATTATGGTATCATTTTGGTATTATTGTGGTGTTGTTCTAGTTATATTGTTGTTCATATACCATTTATAGCTATTTATTTATGTTCTGAATACTTTTTATACTGTTGTTCACTAGTTCTGAATACTCTTCAAGGATGTTAAACAAACATTGGAGTCTGAGTTAGGGAGTGTTTAAGCATAGTGTCGTAAAATTTATCCAGGACCCCCCTCTAACACAGGGGATAAACACGAGGTCATGTGAGGAAAGGAAACGGAGATAACCCCTCCAAATCTGGACTAAACATAGTGGGTAACGCATATTGAGGATCTGTCATGGGAGTACTACTGACTGCATTTGCCTACGAAGCTTCGTGGAACTCAAATCCATTCGACATCCTTGATAGGTTTCATACTTTTTATCCCGCTCATTGCGATCTGCCTGACTATCGATTGTACCCACCTCGTGGCTAACTACAAGATGGAAACTTAGTTTCCCATATTCTAGGGACTTACATGGGTGATTGTGGGGGTATACCGTGGTACCTAGGGCAGACGTCGGGTCACGCTTCATAGAGTATACCTGGAGGGTGCTTCCATGTTCGAGTTGCACTTGCACCGATTAATTTCTCTGGTGTTGAATGGCGTAACTGTTCTTGCTACTAGATAGTTGATTTCTTGATTTTTCTTAGAGGAATTTTCTAGTGTGTGCTTGGTGTCTAAACTCTAGTTAATCCTTATTGTGTCGATTGATATTTTCACAAAGTGGAATATCAAGAGCTCTTTTGGTCACGAAGGCTTCAAGGCCTACTACAGGTTGCATTGGATCCACCTCCTCCATTGTTACGGTGAAGACTTGACCAACAAGGGTCGTTTGAAGTGACTGGGTCACAGGAAACTGTGCCCGAGCCTACTTTGTGAGGAGACTATTCAAATTTAGAGGAACCTATTGTTTCTGACCTTGGGGTGGAAGCTCTCGATCCAGCCAACCCTCTGATTACTGACTTGTTGAAACTAATCTTATTGCAAGTTGTCCCTCCTGAGGTGACACCTTCTTATCTCTAGTTAGTCTTACAAGCATCCATGGAAGCAAATGTTGCTACTTCATCCGGGAGTCCTCATACTCCTATTTCGGCTACTACCACAGGGGGTATTTTTCCTCCTAACCCACCTTCTCTAGTCTGTACCACAATGGTCTTGACTCCCTCTACCTCGGGCAGTCGTTTGATATCGTCGTTAGTGACGACCACTGCTCCATTTACACAGAGTGCAACGATCCCTCCATTCTCATATGGGATGCACGGCTTCGATTCGAACTCATTCCTTACCTACTCCACCGTATAGACCATGGGTCTTGGGGCAGGGAGCTCAAATGCTCCCGTGCAAGGGTCTACCAGGGGAACTTCAGTCCCCTTTAATGTTATCCCTTATGGCGGGGGTCATATTTCTGCTTCGTCCCCCTCACTCGGTGGTGATTTCTAGCAAACCCATCAGGTTGAATGCTAATTGCAGCTTGTTTGGAGGAGGAATTTTATGACCTTTGTCTTACACTACACCAGGGGATCTATGTCATTCTCTTTATTCAATACATTTGGGAACAATGATTTTTCTTCGGCTGCCATCTCGGCTAGGGAAAACCCCAGTTTTGGGCAACAGAACCCCGTGCAGGGTACTATTCCTACACAGGGGGGACGTACAAGTTTTTTCTCCTCTCAGGAGATTTGGAATCCTTGGCAGGGATCAGTTCCCTCAAAATGGATGTCGGTCAGGGGCAACCCCTTCCATGCTTAATGGAACCTCGATAAGGGTTCAATACCTATGTCGGTCGGATCAACTGGGGGCATCCTCTTCCAAAATCCTTGGAACACAACACATGGAGAAATCCCTTCCCAAGCCATGTCATCTAACTACGGGAGCCAACCGATGATATCCCAACAAACGTAGTTTCCATACGCTGGTCAAGGCCACGGTTTTTACTAGAATCCTGGCCAACAGTCCAACTTTTCCTGGCAACCTAGTGCTAGTCAAAGTCCAGGACCCATTTTTCCTGTACATAGTACTCAACCTAAACTATCATTTCTGGCAATGCTACATCTGACAGACTTGTCAAGGTTACTCAATGATCCAATTTGTCATGATATGTGTTGGCCTCCCATGCTAAAAAATTAGTTTCCCTCAGATATTCCAAAATTTGAAGGAAATCCTGGCGAAGACCCAGGTGATCATGTGACAACCTTTCACTTATGGTGCTCGTAAAAATCATCTCAAGACGAATCCATCTAGTTTTTCCTTTTCCAATGCACTCTTATTGGGGGTGTCGTGAAATAGTATATTGAGCTCGACCACTCAAGGTATTATTACTTTAACGACTTGGCGATGGTATTTTTGAACCAATTCCAGTTACCCGTGAGATACGATGTCGACACTGAATTGATGTCCAACTTTGAGAAAACTAAGGTTGACCATATCTTCAATCACATCCAAGAATGGTGGCATCAAAAGAGCTTGATTAAAGTCCTGGTCCCATTGGATTTCTTGTTGGAATGATTCCTGAAGTCTGGACCTCATGCTGATGGTATAGTTGAATAAACACAAGGAAAATCCACTGATCTGTTGTCAAATCAATTGTAACAATTGTCGATACAACAGACAATGGCCAACCAGACCTCATGTTTGTTTGTTCTATCTACCCAAACGTCAGACGTACACAGTGTGGATTTGACTAACCTGAAGGCCACCAACAGCCTGAAGGAAAGAAGAAACAACGGAACAAGAAGGGAAAAGGGGAAAAAAAGGATAATAACAATGCTAACAGGGGAAAAACAGAGAAGAGGAAGTCAAGGTGTCCATGTAACCTTTGCACTAAAGACCACCCAACTCATCTGTGCCCTCGACTTGTAGAATATTAGAAGCTATTGGCGCAACAAAATCCAGTTGTGATGATGAACCCATTTCCACATGGGTAAAACATGGCTCAAGCTTCAACATCCTCGAGCATGGAAAGGGGTAATCAGGGACCCCCCACATATACTAGTAATAACTCGGTCGTGAATGTTTACATGTTGAAATCCGACACTCATATAGCGAATAGGGCCCAAGATTACAAAATGTCGGAATCTAACGAAAAGGGAAAAGAAGCCACAAACACACCGATTCCTCTCCATATTGAGAAGGCAACAGAAGAAACAATGACACACATCTTGAAAGGTGCGTTCAAGAAAGCTTCTCATAATCTGAATGTGAGGGCTACCCAAAGCTACTCCATTGTGGAAGATTTGGCACAAACCCCTTGTGCAATGTTTTCTTTGGAAGTCTTCCAGAGTTTCCCTTCACAGAGAAAATATATTTTATCTGCCTTGGGATCAGAAGAGATTTGTAACCTGGGAGCGATCATTCTTGATCCAACCAACTTGAAACCTCGTCTTCCTTAGCACATTGCATTTCAGATAGTAGTGGCTTACACCAAAAAATATTTACTTAGAATATCTTCCATACTGTGGTTGAACATGGAGCCTCTACTTGAATGATGTCATTGGCGTGTTGGAAGGCCATTGGCCAGCCCAGTTTGTCTCTGTCGCCTACGTTTCTTACGATGTTCAACGATCGGTCATTCATAACACATGGAATCATTCCTTCTTTCCTTGTGCAGTTAGGAGGAAAGACCATGTGCATCAAAGTTGAAGTGGTCGATGCACCTCTTGACTACAACCTTTTGTTAGGGAGGAGTTGGAGTTATGCAATGCATGCAGTGGTTGCTAAAAATTTTCAACTCTTGTTGTTTCCACACAAGGGTCAGATTGTGACCATTGAACAATTGTCCTTTTCCCACCCTGACCCTTCATCGAGGGCTTCCATGGTCTCGATGATTGATAATCCTCATCCCAACACCATCAATTTAGGGGTTGGTTTGTGTCCATCATTGATGGGTACTTTTGATTACCCGCCACCTTCTAGCGATGTCAAGCTTATATCGACTTCCCCCGACAAGCCTAGGGATGAACTTTTTCAAATCTTGTCATTTTGAACGACTTACTTTCACAATCCGTGGACTCTTCCTTCCCCATCAGCTTCAATGGAAGCGACAGGGAATTAAGGCATGGCCATGCCCTTGTCTGCGACTGAATTTGCATACAACATTTTCCAGCAAGCTTCGACCGACCCCGATATGAATCCCACATAGGAGTTAGATCCAGTCCTAGAGCCTATTTGGGCTCAAGGTTCTCATGCCACTATAGATCCTTTAGACCTGGTCTTGCCCTTAGACAAGGCTATTCTTGAGGCATTGACTGGTCTAGACAAACCCTATGATGATCTCCATCATAGATCTTACTTCCTACTGGAGTTAAGGAGAATAGAGGTAGGAGAATTTGTTTTGACCATTAATGGAGATAGGTCTTGTCCTATTAATCCTATGGCTACACACACAGTTTATGCCGAGGGAAATATGGAAAGTATCGCTGAAACGATTCCCATAGATATCTCCAGAACCCATGGCGTTGTGGAGAATGTTTTTGTCAGAGCAAATTGCTCCCCCAAAGAGGTTTCAATTTACACAGAGTTATTTAAGGAATTCCACGACGTTTTTTCCTAGTCTTATGAGGAAATTCCAGGCATAGACCCAAGAATCATCGAACATGAAATAACGACTTATCCTGAGGCCAAGCCGGTCTGACAAAAGCTTCATCTTGTTAATCCTCGAAAAGATGCAACAATTAAGGCTGAAGTAGAGAAATTGCTTAAAGACGGTTTTATCTACCCCGTGCAGTTGATGGAATGGGTGTCAAATCCCATTCTGGTTAACAAGAAATAGGGTATGATTCGCATGTGCATGGACTTTTGTGACTTGAACAAGGTTTGTCCGAAAGATAATTTTCCCACCCCATTCATCGATCAGGTTGTCGATGAATGCACGGGCTGTGAGGTATTTTCATTCATGGATGGTTTTTTAGGATATAACCAGATTCAGATCAAACCTGAAGACCAACATAAAACAACTTTTATTTGTCCTTGGGGTGCGCTCACGTATCATAATATGCCTTTTGTCCTGAAGAATGTTGGAGACACTTTTCAGTGGGCCATGTCTTTTTCTTTTCATGACCTTAGACATATAGTTGAGGCATATCTTGATGATCTAGCATCATGCTCTTGCAAGAGATCTTATCATCCCTCACACCTTCGACTAATCTTTGAACAATGTCGCTACTATCAGATTCCCTTTAATCCTAACAAATGCAGTTTCTATGTGAGTCGGGTCGTCTCTTAGGTTTCATTGTTTCTGTTAGAAAAACAGGACCGTGGAGCAATAAAATAAAATAAATGCGAAAACAAAACATAGAAGATACACAATACAAGAGAGACACGGATTTACGTGGTTCATCCAGTATGGGTTACGTCCACCAGAGAAATTGCCAGGTCCTTCCTTTATTATTATTCAGCAAATGAAGGGATAAAACCTACAGCAAAACCCGTTGTAACTTCCTCTTTTTTCTCTCATAGTCTCCTCTCTCAAAATACAATATTCGCCATCAACCATAGCCGCAATACATTTCCCTCATAAAAGAGGGTTTCCTTCTAGGGCAAAAAACCATAACATAATCTCTACCATTAGATCTGCAACCTTATAATGAACGGTCTAGATTTAAAATGAAATTACAATATACATTTACAAGGCAATTTTTCCTTTGGGGGCTTCGCCCCCGAACCCCCGCTAGGGGCCCGCTTGCCCCCAGATCCCGCAGAGGGGGTACCCCCCCTTTGCACTCCCCCACGTGGAAGAGTGTACATACTTCTTGGGTGTAAATACTTCATGGGGTATAAACACGGATGAAAGTAAAAGACCTCTAAATCAAGAAGATAATCAAGCTCCACAACCAATAGTTTCAACAATAGGGATCAGGGTCGATCCTCTCAAGGTTGAGGTGATAGTTCAATTGCCTCCCCGATGCAAAATACCCAAGCTTCAAATATTACAGGGGAAAGCGATCTTTCTTCGATGTTTTTTCAGTAATTAAGCCGAGATCACTAAAGGATTTATGTTTCTATTGAAAAAGGGAGTCCCATTATGTTGGGCTGAAGCTGCTCAACGCTCTTTTGAAGCATTGAAACACACCCTTACGTCTGCCCCTCTACTCCAGCCTCCCGATTATAACATAAATTTCTTGTTGTACTTGGCTACTGCAGAGTCGACCATCGCCATGGTATTGGTTCAATAGGATGTGTTGAGCACTCAACACACACTAAACAAGTCTGTCAAATTTTTACTTTTTTTGGGTACCACTTGATCTTCTGCACTGTATGATTCGATTTCATTTTTGAAAATGTTTTGTCATTTCTTGTTTTCATGACTCTCATCACCTATTCAGTTTTGCTTGAACTTATGAAACCTCGTGACTAAAAATACCTTAACAACTCAATAAAGAATCGATAGTCGAACACTTCACCGAACACGCTCAGGGTTGGCATCGGAAGGAATTCAAAGAAGGAAAAAGAACCACTCATAAAACCTCAGTCGTCGAGCACTGATCTCCATCGGCATCGACAAAAGGAAGTTTTAGTTTTCGCATAAAGATATCATTGATAGTCGATTCCCATTCAGCTTTGGTAAGAGACCGGGGGGATAGGCTTTAACGATGAACAAAAAGACATCGTCGATAGCCGATGCCTGACGTAGTTGATAGGATTTGGGGAAAACCTAGAAGGATCACAACAAACATTCAGACCATGGTAAAAGTTATCCCCGATCGCTGATCCTCGATGCATTTTCGACATCGGGATTTTTTCAAGGGAGTTGATCCGAATGTGCTTTGAAAGGTTTATCACCGATAGTCAATCCTGGGCACTTTTCAGCATCAACAAGCTAAGGTTTTCTTTAGAAAAAATAACTAAAGGAAAATCCCAACTCTGATTAATACAAGTGAATTAAGTCACCTATCTTCAATGCCACATGTCTTTACTAGGTAAGAGGGTCGTACGGTCTAGTACTATCCTGAGTTATCCTTGGTTCCCTAGGTCCAAGTCACACCTCCAAGTAAGTGTTTCCATGTCATAAATGTATGGTAAGATTGATCGGCGTTGGAACCTTTTGCAGGAGGTTCTCAACGAAAACATTCATAACATACCTCAATCCACCCACTGAGAGAGCGACACGATGGGATGTTTTAGCATTAGATCTGATCAGATTTTGAGCATTTAAGGAGCTAATTAATACACGGTCCCGCATTAGTTGCTACCTCGTGCACCAATCAAAACAACTGTTTAAAATCACCGATAGACCACATCACCACCCATGCCTCTGCCATCAACCCACGATGAATTTGAGTTCTATAGATTTAGCAACAGATTTATTAAAAATTCACTCATAACCCGAATTGAATGGTTGATACGACACAATAAGATCTTTCCTGTTTAAAATATATTGATTCATTGTAAATGAAATCATTTTGCACATAAGAGAATTCTGGAGAAATTGAAGGAGTAAGATGAGCAACTCGAAGGTTGTATCGATCCCATGATTGTCAAAATAACCAGGTTTTAACAAGCTTCCGAGGTATGTATCCGATTCTGTAAATTCGTTGGCTGTAATTTTTGTATGTGAGTTTTTTCGGTTTTTATATAGTCCCTCAAATTCTGTTTAAGTTGTAGGAATGATGCCACCGAGAAATCCAACCACCAGATGATAGCCAAGAGAACCAAAGTTGAAAGAACCTGATAGGGGTGAAGGTTCTTCTCTGGGAACCGTGAGGTAATTGGAGTACGTCCCTAGGCCAAACCCTCTCGTCAAGACATCAAAAAAGAAGGTTTTTGTCAAGCCCCCGACATTTGGTGATGCAAGGAAAGAACAGGGTCCAAGATTGCGCTCCCACATTGGGGGGATCTCTTTAACAAGATTAGCCAAGAAGAGTACCCATAATATGTCCCACACAATGATCCAGACATAAGGGCGCTCGATGACCAGGTTTTCCTGAACATCTGACGGTTGTATCTACATATGGTGGCAATTATAACCCCTATTTTTCCCTGCATAGAATTCTTGAAGTGGCTCATCGACCACACAGACACACTGAAGTGTTTAATCAATGATGACAATGGTGGGTGTGTTGGATTTTTCCTCCCGGTAGAAGTTCAGAAGTATTAAAAACTCGGAGAACCAGATGAGCGACTAAACACATACTTCTTTGTGAAGTTCTACAAACATGACGACACCAGCCGGGTGATGGCCTCATGGTGGAGGGAGGATAATAAGTTTACCAAACAGAGTACTGGTTGGTATGGGAGAACTAACTTAAAGGAGCCATACGTCTATTTGATGGATCTCATCTGCCGATTGTATGGAGAGAAATATTTCTCTAGGTTTTCAGAGGCATGGATGCCTTTGGCATACACAGTTGTGATCATTGGGTGAAACTTCAAATGGGGATAAATAATATCCAAGAAAATGAGAATCTGTGTGAAGCAAGCCCAGGTGCCGAAGGAAGGGGAAGCACCAACGTTTTACATGGCTTCATACTTTCTTGATTTCATGTGCGCCAAAAAAATCTTCACCGACATGAATCTGAGTTGGCATGTTGTAGAGCTCCCGATCCATGTCTACTTCAGCGTGCTACGGGAAAACAAGTATAAGAAATCCAAGTCCCTCATCTGTGATGAATTCATCACCCAAATTTATTTTATTCTTTTTAAGAAGGAATTCCCAAGGCTATCGGTGACAACTAAAAAGATGATATCCAAGGTATGCCATTGGTATTTGGATGAGCGCACCACCTACATCAGGGTAAATAGGGCCACTAGAGCACCACATATCCTACCTTCTCATGTCCCAAACTGACTTGTAGTAGGAGAAATATTTTATCAAACCATCTTGCAGGGCTACAACGCCACCCTGGTCAAGGACAAGAAACTTGCTTTCATACCCTATGGTTTCCATGTAGGGTTCTACTTGGTAAAGGACACAACTCAAACCAAATAAGAAGGGCTGAGCCAACTCAAATTCATATTCCCGACATGAAGATTCCACATGCATGATACAAAGGGACTGGTCCTGCAACATGCTTCACATGTGTCAACTTGCTGGTCATATGCTCACAACAAGTTGGAAGAAGAAGTATTTATAGAAAACACCCAGGACTTGGACAAGGTGGTGCAAAGGATGGCTGAACCAAAAATTACCAGGTTCAAGGCCATGAGCATGGATGAACAAGAGAAAACTATAGAGAAGTTGACTTAAGAGGCCCTCAGAGCCAGGGAAGAAATCTGAGCGGCAGAAGCAACAAAGGTGAAAACTAGGGGACTGCCAATGACACCGGAGGCACAGGTGTTGGCCCTTGACCAAGTTTTGGGAGTTTCTTGGTCATGTTGACCTATTTTGGACTTCAACAACTTGTCAAAGGAAGAGTGCAAGATAGAGCTAATATCACGGGATCTCGACCCACTTTTTGGTCCTTTTTAGGTTTTGGGAAATATGTAATGGGATTGGGATGTCGGCCCATGGGTTTTACCCATGCTTAGGCCTATTTTATAATGTATAAATAGATGACTAAGCGATGTAATAAGAGGAGTAGTGACAAGGGATCACATCTATGTGATGTGTGCTAAGTGAAAGAAAGGTCTGTAAATGTTGTGTGCATGACTATAAGAGACTTGTAGAGCTAAGTGCAAGTGGTTGTAACAGACAGTGGAAGACTGTGTGTGGGAATGCAAGGAAGAAGGATCTAGCGAGATGCAGAGATATTCTATCCTATGCAAAGTAGGGTTCTGATGGCTCTATGCTTGTAACCAATTGACCGAAGACAATAAAGAAGAAGATTTGGTGAACGTAGCCCTAGGGTGGGGGTGAACCACATAAACACTGTGTTATTATGCTTTGTGCTTGTTCTGATGCATTTATATGTTATTTGATAAGTGCTTAGAGATGATTAGATAGATATTCTTATGCTTGGTGCTAATGATCTGTAGAATATTAGATCTAATATATATGCATATGCTCAATGTTTGATCTACTAGATCTGATCTATTTTACTTATGCTAAGTGCTTGGATATGTTAGTTCATTGCAAATGCTGCGAAGTTCTTTTATCAACAAAGTGGGTATTGATTATATATTAAGGAACCAATGGTACTAAGTGATTTAGTAAGTGTTATAATCACAGATCTGTGTGCCAGCTAAGGTTGTAGACACCTAAGTCTTGAAACCACACCTACCTCAACCTCGGGTGAGACTTCATCTGCTTCGTAGGTGTTTCTGAAAGGGCCTGTAGTTAGGGTTTTGTTGGTGTGTTGTTGTAGAATTGAACCTTGGGTCTGCCCCTGTGCCAACAAATGGTTCTGTTTTCGAGACCTGAAACTGTGATTGCTGGGAACTAAGAAGAAGAATATTTGTCAAAAGGTTGACCTGAAAGCCTCATGCGAAAATCTGTGCCCTAGTGCGTAGTATCCTACTTGATTTATAAAGCTCTGTGCTGAAAGAAAGAAGCCCGATCTGAAGAAAAGAGGTCGGATTTGAAAGAAAGAAGCTCGATCTGAAGAAAAGAGGTCAGATCTGAAAGAAAGAAGCTCGATCTGAAGAAAAGAGGTCGGATCTGAAAGAAGGAATCCCAATCTGAAGAAAGGAGGTCAAAACTAAAGAAAGAAGCAAGATTTGAATGGTTTGTGCTCTAAGAAAGTAAAAGTGGAAATTTCTGATTAAAAGAGGTAAGATCTGCAAGCTCTGTGCTCTGATAAAGGTAAGAATAGTTAAAAGTTTTAGATCTGGAAGCTTTGTGCTCTGTAGAAGTAAGATAAGTGGAATTTTTTGTTTCTAAATTATGGATCTAGGTATGTTTAATCGAGTCTATCCTAGTTTGAAAACTAGGGCATTAATAGATGAAAGAAGGTTTGATATGAGTAGATCTGATAAAAATAGTGATAGATATGTTATACCCATGCATAGAAAGAATGTTTGGACTAACGAATGGATGCAAGATACTGAAAAGAATTTGTTGCAGGTTAGCTACCATGAACCTAGTGCGTAGTACAAAAGAGGCTAGGGATCATTTAAAAGAAAGAGAGGATTAACCCTCTGTTACAACTGCAAAAAACCAAGACATTTGGCTAAGGAATTCCCTGGTGGAAGACCTAGTTGTCTTTGTTGTAAATCCCTACACCATGAAGTATTGGATTGTCCTAGAATGATTGCTAATCTTGAAAATTGAATCTAAATCAAGAAAACCCTAAGGTAGATACAAAACTAGCAATACCTCAGAAAGAATCTGAGAAAGTATTTCTACAAATGAAAGAAACCTTGAATGACCACCGACATGCTAGGTTATAAAATATCTTTAAAGAAAAATAATGCATCGAAGTAAGGATAGGAGACTTTGAAATTGATTATGTTCTAGATGAAGAAACACACGTGAATATCATGACAAAAAGAACTTGGGAAGCTATAAGGAGGCCTGCTATGATTCCTTCCTTAGGAGGAATAGGATTCTTCAGAGGAAAAATGGTAAACCTATGTGGAAGTCTTGCTCAACTACCTATGACCGTCAATGGAACTTCGACAGAAGAAGATTTTGAAATTATTAAATTTATTGAAGACAACGCCTCGTTTACCATGTTACTAGGGAAACCTTGGATTGAAGGAGATCAAGCCAAATGAAAAGAAGAAAAAGATGTTTTGGAGAAGAAGAAACAAGAATTAAAAGATTTCATGACCAGAAAAATCACACAGTTGATTGAAGAACAGAAGAACAAATCGAAGCCATTTGAAACTAGAAGCCCACATGTCGAAGCTGTAAGAGCATTAGATGACTCACAGAAGACTGAAGTACCTATCTTATATAAAGAAGAAGTATTACCCCTGATTCCTAGGAAAGCACTTCAACAACGTGAAGAAACTATGTCAAAAGAAGATAAGAATCAAAATGGAAAAAGGACTACTGAGATGAAGCTCACTGGAAAGAAGGCTAGAAAGCTAAGTAAGAAGAGGGATATGATTGAAAAGTTACAGAAGATTCTAGAGGGAACTTCACAGACAGAAAAATTGCAGAATTGGAGCTTCGTCGGGATATCCGAACAACGACACATGGAACTTCGCCATGGCGAAGCAATATAGCCGTTGGGACTGATATATCCATTCGAATTTCACTTCGAATGGATAGAAAGGTAATAAAGGTTCGTCATCAGACTGTTGGACCACACTATAATGGACAGAACAAGAGTTAATGAGGCTTCATAACCATCCCAAGTGAACCGTTGTTGAATTGCCTACTTATCTCGTCATGCCATGCATGGAGAACACTTTTGCTAACTGCGATTTTTGAGCCCGTGGACTAAGCCAAGTTTATATAGTGACCTCCGCACTCTTTCTCTCTATCTCGTTACTATGTCTAAGTTATTCCCTGAACCCGCAATTTTTAATCCCGAGTGCGTATGTCCAACGAGCTCACCGCAGTTGAAGAATCTGTAACATAAGTTCTCCTTGATTTGATGACCAAGAGAGTCATGTTAGAGAGAGGAGTTTTTACACATTATTTTCAGCATCCCTATGACCATTAATGATGTAAACATATATGTAGTCTTCAGAGGGGTCACTGGCTTGAGTTCCTGAAGAAAGAAGGGAGAAGAACTTTTATTGAGAAAAGAAGTTTCATTTTCCTTTATGAAAACCCTATTAAAGAGGATTTTCATAGGCTTCTATATAAGTAGGGTGCAAGAATGCCTGATTCTCGCAAGTTGCACCATAGCTAGGCTGCGAGAAGTTCGCATGTTTCTCTATAGGCAGGGTGCGAGAATGCTTATACGTGGGAAAAATGAGCGTTTTCTCGAATCTTCTAGAAGGAGAAACCTTCATGGTGAGGTGGAATCCGAATGGTTTGGATCTTACTCGCTTTCATGATTTAGTGGGATCATCCTAACCTCCTTACCTTATCCTCTTCAGCTTATAAAAGAAGAGGAGCTCTCATGGAGAAGGATTAAGTTGGATTTGGCCTGGAATTATTATCTTGGGTGGAGTGTCTTTGAGTTTTGCCTTTGTCAAGATAGATTGTGAATATTATCAGATCTGTTCTCTCAGAATTCTTGGAATGGAAGTGTGTGGGGAACGAAGGGTAGTTGGAAGGGACCTTATGACATCAAGGCCATGGTTGTAATCTCTCTTTCACATTTAATATGATACAGTAATATGATTCTTTCCTATAAATCTTGTTGTGTTTTATTGTATGATTCCTTGATCACATACATAGGTTTATATTGAGTTTATCAGGGACGATTTTAGGGGCTAAATTTCGCTCATGGGCTAATTTTCCATGGTTTTTCCAAAAATGAGATTCGCTATTTTAAAAATGATTCACCTAAATTCTATAGGATAAAATTATTTTACCTAAAAAATCGCCAATTTTTTATAAAAAAACTATATAAAATACTTATAAATTTGAATATTTTTACAAAATTATCACCAAATATTTATAGTTGACATATGAAGGATTAGTAAGATTCGCCAAGGTTTCTACATTTAAAAATAAATTTCCATCCTTAAAATCATCCCTGGAGTTTATGCTATTACTATCACTTTGGTTGGTTGCATTCTTTTGTAGGATCATCATTGTATGAGCGGTGGAGCTAGGATGGCGATGGTGAGAGGAAGTGGCATTTAAATGGTATGTCACCTATCTCTCTTTATTTAGTAAATTCAATATCTAAAACTTAAGGAAAGCATCATGTTCTGGTGTGTTTTGTTCTAGATCTAGGTGGATCTAGGGAGATCTGTTAGTGTCCGCACCTACTGATTTTTCCGATAACAAAATTGGCAACCATATAGGGGAACAGATTGTTTCCTAGTTAGTCTAGTTTCCCTTCCTTTGATTGCTTGTTTTCTGGTTTCTGAGTTTGTGGGATATCCATCCAGAATCTCTGGATCTAGAAGTTCACTTAGATTCCCTATCCTTTTTCAAAATTTTCTTTGATCACAGACATTCCTGCACTATACCTCTCTACAGCCTGCGAAAACCATTGATTTTCGCACCCTACTGTTAGATCCAGTGCGAACTTCTCACACCCTACCAGTGTCTAGCCTGCGAGAATACCTAATTCTCGCACTGTACTATACTTCTAGGCTGTGAACTTTTTTATAAACTTTTTGGGTCTTGTCATCTCTTGATGACCCAATTTTGCTTTCATCAGCTGGATTGAACTTTTGGAGCCTGTATTGATCTGTTTACAATCTACTTGACATTCTTTGAGTTGCTTTTAGCCATCTTTTCTTTGTTTTGTTTTGAAGGATAGTCTCTTGCTTTGAGTGTATTTCAATTCCAAAGAGTGTGTTTTATTTAGAATTGTTTAGGGAAAGATCAGATTTCTTCTGAATAGTTCGCTTTAAAAGAAAACTTTTAGTTTGGGTTTATTTGTTTTAACAAAGTTCATTATTGCTTTTAGTGAAATTTTTGAAACAAAAATATTTAATTTCTTGCTTTATATTAGATTGTTGGCATCCTTGCATTTGAAGTAGAGAAATTGCATGATTCTTGGCATTTTTTGGTCTTAAATTATGAAAAAATTTCCTCCTCATGGCCCGG
>SNQJ01S0023568.1:0-15482 GCA_010110895.2 Picea sitchensis | reverse complement strand
ATGATACAGTAATATGATTCTTTCCTATAAAGCTTGTTGTGTTTTATTGTATGATTCCTTGATCACATACATAGGTTTATATTGAGTTTATGCTATGACTATCACTTTGGTTGGTTGCATTCTTTTGTAGGATCATCGTTGTATGAGCATTGGAATAGAGCTAGGATGGTGATGGCGAGAGGAAGTGGCATTTAAACGGTATGTCACCTATCTCTCTTTAGTTAGTAAATTCAATATCTAAAACTTAAGGAAAGTGTCATGTTCTGGTGTGTTTTGTTCTAGATCTAGGTGTATCTAGGTAGATCTGTTAGTGTCCGCACCTACTGATTTTTCTAATAACAGGAGTGTCTACAAGTGTACAAGAATCATCGATGATAGGACTACAAGCTTCTCCATCGACGACTTGAGTTGGATTGTCCCGACCAGTAGACGAAAAGAGAGCTAAGCACAAAGACGATCTCGGGAATGCCAGCCTGATTCTGAGCATTTTACCTGCCTATCTGCCACCTCGGAGTAGTGCAATCAATCATGACAGTGTACCCCAAGAATTTTAATATGATTTGGTCACTGCGTACCTTTCGAAAGGGGTGCGTGTAGTTTGTGCCGACTAGAATAAGCTCACAGCGTTGAATTTTAGCGACTTAAACCTCATCGACATGAAGGTTTACAACATGCTCGCCCTACATAAGTATCTGACCAAGAATAAAGGAAATAACTCAAATATTATCCCTCAATCATGGACCTTGAACCTCGTGCAGTCCACCCTAGTGAACGTTATGAATATTCTGCACTTCAGACGACACTAGGAGGTGAACAGATGCATCAAATTGTTGTTGTCATGTTACCATGGAGGTTATTTGTGGTTGAATTGCTGCATCACAGTGGATCTGACATTGATCAATTAGATGACAAGGCTAAGCATGCAAGGCCCTAACCCATAGGATTTCTACCCTGGAAAGACCACAGATCATCTCTCGCCCAGAAGATAAAGGATACTTACGGTGATATAGAGAAGGGAACACGAGGCTACAAGGTAGCCTCTATCTAGAGCGACGTAGTGATCCTAGCCCATCAATTGATCGCAGGAAAATTAGTTCACAAGAACTGGCCCACCCAAGTGACCGGATTTGTAGTCGACCTCGCAAGAAAGTGCATAGAGGGCCTATAAATGAATTAGGCAAAGTACTTGGTGAACCAGTTGGAACTAGACTGAAAGGAAGCGCAGGACCAAGGATTTGAGTTCCACTTCAGCTGGCTTCTCATCCTGATCACTTTCATCACATGGGAGATGCCGAAAGGTGCGACCTTCCCGAACATCGAGCCTTTTGAACCTCTGGATGTGAAGTTTAGTACACTGTGGTACTCCAGCAATATGAACAAGAAATGGAAATCAAATTCCGTGTTCCACACATATTACAACCAACTGAAGACTGCCATCTAGTTTTCACCTTGTATAACCCCGAACACACTCCACAAGTTCAGGTCCTTGATGAAATTCAGCGCAGACCACCATTTCATCTATATCACAATGCATTCTAATGATCACAAACAACAACTGCAATCATACTACAAACTGACAAAGGATGACTTGGAAGAAATCACCAAGGAATGGTTGATGGACCTCCTCATTTTAGAAGACCCCACGGGGATCTCTAATATAGATAGTCTCGAAGCAGTGCATGATACCCCCAGACCAAGAAAGACGAAGAAGACTAATGAGGTTCAGGATATAGACAATACCTCAGTAAAGATTTCATCCATATCACCATAGCAAGGAGGTAATGGCGAATAGGTAGATGGCACAGAGGTTGAGAAAAATAAAGGCAAGGTTACACTGCCTCGAAAGTAAGAGGACCCCTTAAAGAAAACAAAGGTTCCCCCCCCGAAGCCATCATCCCAGAAGAAAGTAAAATCGACCATGACCAAATTCCAGACTGTCCTCACCGCAGATGACTTCAATTTCATAGTAGCCACCTTGAATGATGCTTCGTTGGAGATAGTAGAGAAGCAAGAAGCTAAGTAGGAGGAAGTGTTCCATTGAATTAAGGACAAGCTCCAAGGAGTTGAGAAAGCAATACAGTCCAACCACACAGTTTCTACTGTGCCTCTGTCAGCAAGAACAACAGACCTAGGTGATGAGCCAGCTCAACTACACCGCATTTTTGATACAGTTGAAGCTTGCCTTCGACGAGCTCAAGAAGAGACAACACAAGCCACCTAGGCTTTGGCGCAAGCACAGGGAGACCTTCTAGCGTAGTGCAATACTGCAGAATGAGAGAAGCTTTCTCTCCAGGTACAGTTTGATGAAGATAAATCCCATCTGCGTAAAGAAAAGGAATAGTTGCTCGCAGAGAAACTCGAAGTAAAGGAAAGGGTCACCAGAACACTTCACTCTGTAACAACCATCGAAGTACAAGCCGAAGAGAGAGTTCCACAATAGGTGGCACAAATTGAAGATGTAATTCATCAATTACAACAACTCATAGCAGACTTGGAGCTACGCACAGTACCAGAGACCCCTCAAGAGATACGAGACCAAAGGGAAGAAACTTCTCGGAGCATAGTCAACAGATTAAAATCTCTTTCCTTAGAGTGCAAGCAACTGAGTAACCATAGTGCTCAGACCTATGAAAACCTCTCTGAGAACCCAGATTTACAGGCATTGGAGTTGCAACTCCAGAAAGAAAAACAATACGTAGACACACTTCAGACGTAGCTAAAGGACCTATCGGTCGTAGAGAGAATGAAGAGGTCTCACGAGCAACGTACCGCCCAACAACAACTCCATATGATCCAGAGAAAAGTAATGGAAATAACTGAACGGTTCCAACTTGTGCAAGATAAGGCATGCCATTTATTCACAGAAGTTGAAATCCAAGGAGGAGAGCTAGAATAGGTTGTCATCACCATAGAACAATGCCTATAAGGGCTAGTGAATGACGTAGTGATCCAATAGTTCACTGAACAAGAGGCCACAACAAAGAAGCATGTCGGCATAGCTTGAGCCAAGCCCGAGGCATTCAAGGAAGAATTAGGAAGACCAGAGTGACTCGGGATGAGTCACAGGTGAGTGTTGGGGGCCTGTTGGCCCTTGACCAAGTTTTGGAAGTTTCTTGGTCATGTTGACCTATTTTGGACTTTGACAGCCTGTCGAAGGAAGAGCGCAAGATGGAGCAGAGATCATGGGATCTCAGCCCACTTTTGGGTTCTTTTTGGGTTTTGGGAAATATGTAATGGGATTGGGATGTCGGCCCATGGGTTTTACCCATGCTTAGGACTATTTTGTAATGTATAAATAGATGGCTAAGATATGTAATAAGAGGAGTAGTGATAAGAGATCGACATCTATGTGATGTGTGCTCAATGAAAGAAAGTTCTGCAAATGTTGTGTGCATGACTGTAAGAGACTTGTAGAGCTAAGTGTAAGTGGTTGTAATAGACATTGGAAGACTGTGTGTGGGAATGTAAAGAATAAGGATCTAGCAAGCTACACAAATCTTTTGTCCTATGTGGAGTAGGGTTCTGATGGCTCTATTCTTGTAACCGATTGATCGAAGACAATAAAGAAGAAGATTAGGTAGATGTAGCCCTAGGGTGGGGGTGAACCACATAAACACTGTGTTATTATGCTTTGTTCTTGTTCTAATGCATTTATATGTTATTTTCTAAGTACTTAGAGATGATTAGATAGATATGCTTATGCTTGGTGCCAATGATGTGTAGAATGTTAGATCTAATATATATTCATATGCTCAGTGTTTGATTTGCTAGATCTTATCTATTTTACTTATGATAAGTGCTTGAATACATTATTTCATTGTGAATGCTGTGAAGTTTTATTTTATCAGTGAATTGGGTATTTATTGTATACTAAGGAACTGACAGTGCTAAGTGCTTTAGTAAGTGTTAGACTCACATATCTGTGTCCCAGCTAAGGTTGTAGACACCTGAGTCTTGCAACCACCCCTGCCTCTACCTCGGGTGAGACTTCATCTGTTTCACAAGTGTTGCTGAAAGGGTTGGTAGTTAGGGTTTTGTTGGTGCGTTGTTGTAGTGTTGAACCCTGGGTTTGCCCCTATGCCAACAATGGGAAAGGGGTTTGATCCTAATGTAATAGGTGCAACGAGTAATTGATCAGTTGTAGAATGAACTGGACCTCATAGAAATTACAAGGGTCCCTACTGACAACCTAGTTGAAGGCCAGGTAGGTCCAAGTGGCTCAGAGATAATAAAAATTGAAGAAATCGTCGGGTTAGATAACCCTGAAGTTACAACGCCACAGGCTAGATCACTAGGGTATGTTTCAACTCATCCTGAGATAGCAAGGACATCAAGGAGAGAATGTGCACCAAACCCCCTCCATGACTTAATAACAATCTATGATGATGATGAGAGTTCAGAGGTGTCCTTGGTGACTCTGTTGTAGGTCAAAGAGGAAAATGAACCCGAAATGGCATCTTCCCTAGCTCCCGATGCTCAAATTCAAGGCCTTCCATAGAATGAGAAGGAGCTCGAAAGTGTCTTAGACACTGAGCTACTCGATGTACCAGAGACCCAAGTGGATAGACCAAAGGATGATCTAGGGTTGGGAGAATAAGAAGAAAAAGTTCCACAATAGGAATTTGACATCTCAACAATCAATTACCAAGTAAGTACCAAGCCTGCCGCTGATGCTTCAATTTCAGCCGGTACTTTATCTCCTGATGAGAAACAACCAGATGTTGGATCTTTAGAACACATGGAAGAGGTTCAAGAACCTAGTCTTGAACATATATACATCGTTGAGAGCCTGGGAAATATGCTTACCTGGGGAGATCAACAAATCCCTGAACCTGTGAATGAGGTTGTTGATATATAAGCCATCTCCTATGACCAGAAGAGGAAAGTCATCATGAAGAGAACCACCAAGAAGAGGAGGCTTACTCTGGATCACTCCATCCTCATCACCACAGAGGAAAAATTGATTAGCATGGAGCATGCCAAGACATCCGAGCTTATCAATGCAGGGATGGAAATCACAAATGCCACCCTGGATAGAGAAAAAAGGGATGAAGAGGATCTGGCCATTGTGCTGAAGGAGTTGGAAAATCTACGCCATTTGCTGAAATATTATCAGGACTCCACATAGGCCACAATGTTCTTGAGAAGTGAATTCTAGGATGCCTACAGTAAATTCACAAATGAGAAACATCTTTTCACTGTAGGAATAGTCAATTTTCAGGAATATACCCTCATGGCACTAGCAACATGAAAAGATATGGAAATATGGTATGAGAAATCACACCAAGAGGTGGAAAGGATCGATTACATTAGCGTCATTCAGTAGGACTGAGACGTTGAAGAGCGCGACATTCGAGTACTAAGGGATAACATCATCGATCGCATAAAGAAGTCAACTGAATACTAGGTGAAAATGGCCCAAGAACCTCATCAATAAATCCAAGAGAAATGGCTCGAGTGTGAAAAGAGATGGACCAAGATCAACCAAGCGATGAGTAACATCGGCCTCCCAGAATTCGACACACCCGATGACTTTGTTGACTTGCATGACATAGTCAAATTACATGCTGACTAAGACTCATCATGGGCTGTGGATATAGAAAAGGTGGAGAACATGGCGACAGGTCAAGTGCAACAGTTCATGGAACACTCGATCAAGGCTCGGACCGTGTTGCAGCAGTTGAGTGCTAGAATAGTCAAGTATCGATCACGAGCAGTAGAGATAAAGGAGATCCTTTCGGCCTCAATGAACCAACACAAATTCTCATATGCCAACACATGTGAGGATCTCTTCGTCCAATGGTGGGAGTACGAGAAGATTCATCTTCTCAAGTGAACCCATTTGATGACTCTTAGAAGACTAAGCGATCAAAGTGCCATGTGGCGATGCCTTGTTTTACTTATCTTGCACTCTTGATAGTTATCTTTAGTTAATAATAAGTTATAAATAATAGGATCGACCTGTTAGCAAAGGTCGATGGTTTTTGCAAAGACCCTCATTCTTGGATTGTAAAGAACTATTTCATAGCTACCTTAATAGAGAAGTCTTGTTTAAGACTAGAGACAAAGTTTTTTCTATTTTTCGTCAAAAGTGTGTGTGATTGGATCTGAAGAAGAATTATTTATGATTTTATCTCATGAATGGATGTTGTAATGAGTAAGAGCCTCTGAATTTGTTGATAAGTTATCTAATTGAATATTTTTATAGTTCTTGTCTCTAATGATGAAGAGTAAATCGTTGTTAATACGTGATTGATTATTAGAGTTGAGGAAACTATTTTTCTTGCCATCGTTTATTGCATGTATGTTTTCTTCTGATAATTGTATCTCAATCAATAATTGGAATACCAAGAGGTTAATGTATTAGTACTAGGCTTGTTGTAGGTGTAAGAATCATTGTCTGCATGCTTGAGTATGAGGGTTATCCTAAGCTCAAAATTCTTCAGTTGTTAATTCCTTTCCCCTTTATTACCCAACTGCTTTATACCAGCATTTATCTTGTAATGGTCCCACCTATAAGAGAAAACACAAAAAGAGAATGTTTGAACTGAAGGAGGAGATTTCACAAGAAGACATCCTGTCAATCACTACGTAAAGCCCATCGATTAATTAAATGGATCGCAAGGTCTAGAGAACCATTCCACCATTAAATGATGTAGAGTTTGATTGGGCCTCGGTGGCAGGTCTATCTCCTGCTATTGAGTTAAAGGGATTTAGGACCCCTCAATAGAAATGGCACTAGAAGGAGGGCCTGAAGAATGAATGGCTGACAATATTTTTTACAGGATTTTTCACATAGCCTATAGATTCAAAACAACCCACATGCATGGCTATCCATTCTCAAGATAGCCCAAACACACTAAGTTCTCTTGAAATGAGTAACTCACCCCAACAAGAGGAAGAATATCTATTCCCTGAGATACCTTATGCTCTTCCGCACGAGGATTTGAACCATTTCAGAAGAATCACAAGAGATTATGCCTGACAAATTGGAGCACTTCCCTTAGCTCCATTACTTCCTCATAGAAAACAAATAAGCAGACCAGTGGTCGATACCCCGACCAGGTTTTTGTGCACACAGTAGAAGACCTGATATATTTCTCCCTCATTGAAATCAAACACCCTCTTAATCTAATCCCTAAAACATCAGCTAACAACTGCTCTGAGCCCGATAATTTTTTGGGCGAGGAAGGGTTTAACTTAGAATGCTCAGTTTTGGGATTCGACGACATGGAAGATGACAATGATCATAATGAAGAAAGGGGAAACCCACCTAAGAATAATCAACCTTTGTTAGCCAGAGATGCTCTGTCCATCTTTCGACGAGTACATAACCTTCCCCGTCATCCATAAAAGTTACTCCCTAAATTTGACCATGAAACCTCATTATTGTCGGAAGACCATATCAAAAAAATCATACTAGCTATCAGACGGATGAATGTCCAACATGAAGACGTAGTATGCAAGATTTTCCCCTATACTTTTGAGAACTCAGACTCCACGTGGTATTTTAACTTACTTGTAGGATCCATAACTAGTTGGACAAAGTTTCAAAAGGATTTTCTAGATAAATTTGCAGAAGAAACCACTACAGGGGATTTGATGGCCGAGTTGTTCACCTCCACCATGAGTTCAAAGGAGAAGGTTAAAGACTTTAATCAACGGTTCACCACTATCCTAAAAAAATTTCAACCCGAAGCTAGAACCACTCAGGAGTTGCAAATCTAAGTATATGCTAATGTTCTCCCAGCTTCTATTTCCATGTTTGTGAAGAGGGCTGCCAAAGAAACCTTAGTTGAGAATTTTGAATAAGACAAAACAGTAGAATTCCAAATGAAGGGATGTAAAGAAGGCCAAGTATCACTAGTTAAGTAGGAATTTCAACCTCCCCCTAGGAGAGGACTCCTGTTGACTAGACCCATAGGTAAAAAAATAGAACAAGGTCCTGAAAAGGGAAGTGGAGACATAGAATACCTACACCACATGGTTAAGAAGTTGTCAAACAATATCATAGACACAAAAATAAGTGTAGGGGAAGGAAACCAAGGCCAAAGGCCCTATAAACCCTTTTTCAAAATAAATCCACCTTTCAAAGCAATTGAACCCCCCCCAACCAACTTAAACATCGATCTGGGAAATGTAGCATCCGACTCTTTCTATAGCTATCACCAAGACAAACACTCTGAAACAGACTACCCAAAATGGGTGAATGCCATGAATTTGATGGCCAACCAATTTCTAGATGAGGTTTCCCTAACCGAACAATCAAGTGGCTCAATTATGAATATTGTTGATCAAGAAGAAGTTGATCCACCAGAATAAACATCCATGTTAATATGGGACCCTGACCTACCAATGACTTTTGATAACATATTTGAGGTTCAAGAACCACCCGCAAAAGTCTTGGTTGTGCAAACATGAAGTAGGGGTCAACCTATCTCAAAAGACCTTACTACGACCCAAACTTTAGGAGGAAAACTAGATCTCGATCACCCGAAAGCACCTTTTGTCCCCCAAAGAAATCATATAAACATCCATACACAAGTACCGCCCAAGCTATACTACAACATAGTATAAGATTTGAAAATTTTGATGGCAAATATATCAATCATGGACATGTGTATAATCCCTTAGCAAAGGACTTTCTTTTACAAGCATTGAAATCAATAGAAAATCCTACAACAAGCACTGTCCAAGGAGAAAATCGAACTCTTATAGATCTAAGAAATAAACCAACTGTGAACGCCTACTCTGAAGATAAGAAGGGAAAACCTTTTGTCCCACCGTTCCTTTTGACATTTGAAGTCTTCAACATAAACCTCCATAACTGTTTGGTTGACTCAGGATCATCCTTTAATGTTATTCCTTTGTCTATTTGCAAGAAATTAAACACAGTCCCTCTCAAAAGTATTCCATGAGAAATTAGCATAAACTAATCCTCATATAGATCAACCAACTACCAAACCAAGGTCTCACACAATACTGAAGGGAGTAGCAAATTTAGAAAACCTTTTTGACCTAAGGGAAATATTTAAAGGGTCAAAGAACGCAAAGACGGAGAGTTCTCGTCCCATGCACGAAACTATAAATCTAGGAACCTCAGAAAACCCCAAGAATATAAATCTCAGCAAGATAGATCTAAAGAGGAAAGGAAGGCTTGTTTCAGACAATATCAAGATGTTTTTGAATGGTCCTACCGATATTTGAAAACTTATGATAATCATATCATTCAACACACCATCTCTTTAAAGCTCGGAGTGAAACCTTTTCAACAGAAGCTTCGGAAGTACCACCCATCCTTGGAGCCTCTCATGTGTCAGGAGTTAAAGAAACTACTAGATGCCAAGATTATCTTCTAGTTTAGACACTCTGCATGGGTAGAAAATTTGGTTCATGTGAGGAAAAAGTCTAGGGAGATCCGCCTATGCGTAGATTTCAGAAACCTCAACATAGCTTTAGAAAAGGACAACTACCCAGTCCCACCAATGGAGAAACTCTTGCAGACTGTGTATGACTCTGAGATTTTCTCCCTACTGGATGGTTTTTCAAGTTATGACCAAGTTCTAGTTTCAGAGGAAGACCATTTGAAGACTACCTTTCGAATCGAGTGGGGAACCTTCACTTATAAACATATGCCCTTTGGGTTAATCAATGCAGGGGTGACCTTCCAAAGGGCCATGGATGTAGCGTTTCAGGGACTAACCAACAAGTGTGTAGTAGTCTATTTGGATGATGCGAGTGTGTATTCAAAGAACATATAAGATCATATCCAACACTTAACCTAGATTTTCGAAAGGTGTAGAAAATACGGTATATCCTTAAACCCTAAGAAAAATATTTTTGGTGTCAAGGAAGGTAAATTGCTAGGTCATATTATATATCAAGCAGGAATTCGCATGGACCCAGAATGGATTAGGGCTATAACTTAGCTCCCATTACCCAATAACAAAAAGGATATGCAATCCTTCTTTGGGAAAATCATTTTTGTGAGGAAACTCGCCCCCGATTTCGCTGAAATGATAAAACCCTTACAAAAAATGATCTGTAAAGATGTTGAATTTAAGTGGGAAGATGAACGGAAAAGTGCTTTCTACAATATTAAGACTACAATATCTCAAGCCCTGGTGTTGTGAAGTCCCGATTTTAGAAAATATTTCTTCCGCTATAATTTTTCCTTCGACCAATCGTTAGCTGCAGTAATGAATAAGAAGGATGATGACAACAACGAGGCCCCGATATCATTCATGAGCACTAATATCCAAGGGGCCGAACTAAATTACCTTTCTATAGACAAGAAAGCTTATGCAATATACAAGGTAGTGAAACACTTCAGATCTTACATCCTTAAGAAACATACCAAACTCATCGTGCCTCACCCTGCAGTCCAATCCCTATTTACTCAACAGGAGATGGGGGAAAGAAGAGGAAATTGGATGGTAGTAGTCCAAAAATTTGATCTAGATATAAAACCTGCTAAACTGGTTAAGGGACAAGGATTATGAAAACTGGCAGTTGAAGCCCAAGACCAAGTAAACAAAGACCCCAGATGGGAGAATGAATTGGCATTATGTTGTGGTGAAGATTCATACGTCTCCCCAAGGAAAGAGTCTTGGTATGAGAAACTGACTTATTTCCTGCATCATGGGACTTTCCTAGAAAACCTAAATCCTAGGGAAAGGAGAGCACTCAGGTTAAAATAAACACAATATCGCCTCATCAATTTGGTGCTCTTCCATGTTAATTATGATGGGGTACTTTTAAGATGTCTTGAACGTGAAGATGCAGAAAAATTTCTGAAGGAGTTCCATGATGGTCCTACAGGTGGACATTTCACAGGAAACACCAGTGCCCATAAAATACTTAGAGCTGGCTATTATTGGCCTACTCTATTCAGGGATGCTCACACATACACTAGAAACTATAAAACTTGTCAAATAAACATGTGGAGGGAAAAGAGAGTAACTGTCTCGCTCTAGCCTATGGTCATTTCCAGGCCATTCGAGCAATGGGGGTTAGATATCAAAGGAGAAATTACACTGAGTTCTTCAAAAAAGCATAGATACATACTAACTGCCACAAACTATTTCAAGAAATGGGAAGAGGCCATCCCTCTGACTCATGTAAACAAAAAGGTGGTGATCCAATTCATATAACAAGAAATGATCACAAGGTTCGGTGTGCCTTCTATCCTTATTTTTGATAATGCCACTTACTTTTCTTCCACCCTATTAACAGATATTTATCTAGATAAAGGAATCATAATCAGATACTTTGCAAACTACTATCCACGTAGGAACGGAGTGGCAGAATCAACCAATAAGAACCTAGTGAGGATATTGAAGAAAACAGTTGCAGACAACCAGAGGAATTGGCACAATTCACTCCATAACGCTTTATGGGTTGATAGAGTAACACCCAAGGAAGCTATATGAAATTCCCTGTACTTTCTGGTATATAGACAGGGATCCATTCTCCCGAATGGGCTATATCTTCCATCTCTTCAACTTGCTCAAGATTCTAGAGGACAACCCTCGTCAGTCGTACAACAAAGAATTGATACCCTCATGTTGGAAGAAGAAAGGGAGAAAGAAAAATCAAAGTTCATAGATCATCAACAGATAGTGAAAAGGTGGTTTGATAAGCATACAAATAAAGAGAAGAATTTTTAAGTGGGAGACTTAGTCCTAAAATGGGACAGAGCAAATGAGCCGAAAGGAAAACATTCTAAGTTTCAGAATCTATGGCTCAGACCTTTCCAGGTAGCCAAGAAAATTGGGGTAGGCACGTATCGGTTGTAGAATCTAAGGGGGGGGGCCTGATGCCCTCCTAATGAATGGACAAGCCCTAAAACAATATTTCTATACATACATACATACATACACACACACACACACACACACACACACACACACACACACACACACGCACACACACACACACACACACACACACATATATATAAAGATAAAAATGTGTGGGTATGTTTTCATGATGTTTTGCTTTGAGATAGGTTGATTGGGGAGTTCATTTTTTTTATGTTTCTTGTTATAGAACTTATGCGCTTCTTAAGTCTGTGTTTAGAAAAACATTGGTTGACCTCAATTCATGTGATATGACGAACTTTGTTCCTAACTCATCGCTTACATACAACACAAGAAGCGTTGGGAGACCTGGGGTTGTTTTAAAGGGTTTTTCTATCTAACCTGCAAATGAACAACCTTGGAAAAATGATGAAGTATATGCCTGGTGTTCTGGTAAAATCACAAGGGAAAGGTGGTAAGATGTAAAGTACTACATGTACCTCAAATACAGAGCTAGCAAAAATTCACCTTAACCATCTCATTTTGCAAATAACAGACGTCCTCCTCTCCCACTCGCTAAGGGAATTCTGCCAAAATAAAATCAACTATATCAAATGAGTGCATAGTAAGAGAGGGTATGTAGATAACTCCGTTGGGGCTATGGACGCTTGCTGGCAGCGGAGTAAGGTCTGTGACGTCGGGGTGACTCCATCAGGGCTTTGGACACTCTTTGGCATCAGAGCAACACCGCGGCAAGTGAATAAGGATAACTAAAGGGCCTGGGACCATTGAATTATTTACTCGACTCTTGTCAAAGGAGGTGTTAGTTAGGGTTACAGGAAATGAAGGTGGAATAAAGGTTGAAAACCCCACAGGTAGGCCTGGATGCATCAACCAAGGAATTTAAAATGAAAGGATAAAAGAGGCTCCGATAAAAAACTAATTAATTTCTTAACCAAATTTTGCATCAGTTGAGCCCAAGGTAGGAACAGAGATTATGCTTCCGCCCAGTAAGCCACCATTTTTTGAGCACTCAACACACCCTAAAAAAGTCTTTGTCAATTTTTTACTTTTTTAGGGTACCACTTGATCTTTTGCATTGTCTGATTCGATTTCATTTTTGAAAATGTTTTGTCTTGGATTATTTTCATGAATATCATCACCTATTCAGGTTTCTTTGAACTTATGAAACCTCATGACTAAAAATACCTTAACACGTGGATAAAGAAACAGATGACCCAAAAATTACTAGTTTCCATATGTATCCGAGTCTATAAATTCACTGGTTGTAATTTTTGTATGTGAGTTTCTCGGTTTTTATACAGTCCCTCAAACCATGTTTAAGTTGCAGGAATGATGCCATTGAGAAATCCAACCACCAGACGCTCGCCAAGAGCACCAAATCTGAAAGAACCAGAGAGGGGTGAAGGTTCTTTTCCAGTAACCATGAGGCAATTGGAGTATATACCTAGGTCAGAGCTTGTCGTCGAGACAACAACAAAGAAGGTTTTCGTCCAGCCCCCAGCCTTTGGCAATACAGAGGCAAGCATAGGGTCCAATATGGAGCTCCCACATTGGGGGGATCTCTTTAACAGGATTAGCCGAGAAGAGTACCCAGAATATGTCCCACACAATGATCCAGACATAAGGGCACTCGACGACCAGGTGTTCCTAAACATTCAACTGTCGTATCTACATATGGTGGAAAGAAAACCCCCCATTTTTCCATGCATAGAAGTCCTGAAGTGGCTTATTAACCACACAGACACACAAAAGTGTTTAATCAATGATGAAAATGGTGGGTGTGTCATAGTTTTCCTCCTGATAGAAGTTTAGAAGTATTACAAACTTAGAGACCCAGAGGAGTGGCTAAAAACAGACTTCGTCATGAAGTTCTACGAACACCACGACACCAACCGAGTGATGACCTCATGGTGGAGGGAGAAAAATAATTTTTCCAACCCGAGCACGGGCTAGTATGGGACAACTAAGTTAAGGGAGCCATACGTCTATTTGATGGCTCTCATATTCTAATTGTATGGAGAGAAATATTGCTCTAGGTTTTCAAAGCCATGGATTCATTTGGCATACACAGTTGTGATCGCCAGGTGCACCTTCAACTGGGAAGAAATCATCTCCAAGCAATTGAGCATCTATATGCAACAAGCCTAGGCATCGAAGGAAGGAGAAGAACCAACGTTTTACATGGCTTCATACTTTCTCGATGTCATGTGCACCAGAAACTTCTTCGTCATCATGAATCTGAGATGGCATGTTGCAGATCTCCCAGTCCATGTCTACTTCAATGTGCTATGGGAAAACAAGTATAATAAATCCAAATCCCTCATCTACGATGAATTCATCACACAAATTTATTTTATTCTTTTTAAGAAGGAATGCCTAAGGCTATCAGCGACAGTAAAAAATATGATATCCAATGTAGGCCACTGGTATTTGGACGAGCGTGCCACCTACATCAGGGTGTTCGGGGCCACTCGAGCACCACATATCCTACCAGATCATGTCCCTGACTGACTTGTAGTAGGATAAATATGTTATCAAACCATCTTGCAGGGATACAACGCCACCCTAGTCAAGGACAAGAAACGGGCTTTCATACCCTATGGCTTCCATGTAGGGTTCTACTTGGTAAAGGACACCACTCAAGCCAAACAAGAAGGGCTAAGCCAAATTGAATTCAGATTCCCAACAGGCAGATTTTTCAAGCATGATCTAAAGGGCTTGGTCTTGCAACATGCTTCACAGGTGTCATCTTGCTGCCTGTATGATCATGACAAGTTCGAAGACAAAGTCTTTACAGAAAACGCCCAGGAATTGGATGAGGTGGTGAAAAGGATGGACGACCCAAAAATTACCGAGTTCAAGGCGATGAGCATGGATGAACATGCGACAAATATAGAGCAGTGAGCTCAAGAGGCCCTTAGAGCTAGGGAATAAATCAGAGCAGCAAAGGAAACAAAGGTGCATAAAAGAGGACTGACTATGACACTGGAGGCACAAGAAAGGGGTTTGATCCTAATGGAACAAGTGCAATGAGTAATTGATCAGTTTCTAAATGACCTAGACCTCGTGGAAATGACAAGGGTCCCTGCCGACAACCTAGTTGAAGGTCGGGTAGGTCCAAGTGGCCCTGAGCTAATACAAATTGAAGAAATTGTTGGGTTAGATAACCCTGAAGTTAAAATGTCACATGCCGGATCAGTAGGGGATTCTTTAGCTCAACCTAAGATAACAAGGAAATCAAGGATAGCCAGTGCACCAAACCCCCTCCAAGAATTAATAACAATCTATGATGATGATGAGAAATTGGAGGTGTCCTTGGTGACTCTGGTGTAGATCATAGAGTTAATGGAACCCGAGAAGGAATCTTGCCTAGCTCTTGATGGTCAAATTTAAGGCCTTCCATTGAATTACTAGGAGCTTGAAAGTGTATTAGACACTGAGCTACTCGATGTACTATATACCCAAGTGGATATCCCGAAGGATGAGCTAGGGTCGGGAAAACAAGAAGAAGAAGTTCCACAACAGGAAATTATTGATTAAGGTTGGTTGTCATTGATGTCAACCCTTGAAGAAAGACCTGTAGCACAAAGGTTTGGGTAATGGACCCAATAGTGTTTGATGTAAATATGACTCATTATTGTTTTTTCATGGTTGATA
>SNQJ01S0023567.1:193894-218754 GCA_010110895.2 Picea sitchensis | reverse complement strand
GTTGAGAAGGGTTTCCCAGGATACTTCTTGTGTTCTTGTGCATGGTGTTTCTTCTTGTGATCTCGGTTGCTGCAACATTATTGTCTATGGTTAAGTTAAATGATAAAATGGAATGAACTTCATGCTTAACCTAGCTTATTGAAAAATCAACAAGATATGCCTCAAAAACTTCGTTGGAACATATTTAAATATGCCTCAAAACTACGCTGGAACAGACCCCTTTAACTTGGTCAAAACAGTCCTCAGAATAGGTCTCAAAACGAGCCTAAATTGCCTCTGAACATGCCTAAATTCACCTAAGAATATGCATCAAGCTCAACCTTACTGCCTCGGATTGTCACTGTCTCAAAACAACCTTAATGTTCTGAAATTTAGCTTCGGACAGACCTCATATTTCCCTTAGAACCGGACTGCAATTTGTTTTGGGTTTCGGTTGATAGTTCTGTTGTAGGTCTGCTGTTTAGGACTCTTCTGCGGTTTCCTCAGATCACCTTCTAGTTGCGGCTGTTCTCTCCTTGGAATTTCACCTTAAAACAACACTCAAACTTTGCGGTTAAGGTCTGCGTTTTAGGGTCCTTGTAGGTCTGCGGTTAAGGGCCTTTCTAACTGGGGCAACATTATAGAGGTGCCTCTCCCTACTATGGTCTGCTTTAACCAGGGCTTAGCCTAGGTTAATAGGCCTGCAGTCAACTCTAAATTTTACCACAGAAATTTCAGAGAGAGGGTCCGACCCTTCCCTTATACTGGCAGTGGGGTTCTTAGCAGCTCAATCTCCCACGACCTTCCTTCATGACTGTGCAATGGTCATCTTCAGGACCTGCTCTGATACCATGTTAAGTTTTATGGTAAGCTGATGCATGAGGTTTATTTCATTTTCTGTTTAGCATTACTTGAACCATACAGAATGATTACAACAACAATAACTAGCTGCAGTAAACCAAGATCACAAGAAGAATAACCATGCACAAGAACACAAGAAATATCCCGGGAAACCCTTCTACACAAGGGAAGAAAACCCAACAATCCTTTGCTATATTCTCAAGATAAGATCCCCCATCCACCACCAAACCTAGCACACAAAAGGGTGCTGCTATCACTGAGAAAGCTAGCTCTTAGAAAAGTGTGAGCTGTAGTTCTCATAATTTCATACCTCAATTTCTGAAATCATGAGATAACACAATGATAAGTGTGTAATCCTCAATGGGGATTCACCTTTATTTATACAAAATTTATCACATCAAATGATGTGTCTATTGGCACAATAGGGCCGACCTGTATAACTTAATAATATAATAAATATAATTAATAATTACAATATTAATTATCTTTACATGGTGGGGTCGACCTGTACCCTTTACAACATAATTAGGGTTACAGGTAAATCTTACTCTTAGACAATATAACAAGGATCTCACATGTCCACTAGTGCTTAGCCACTAGGGACACGTCCAATTGTGCTCAGCCACAGGGGCGTCATACTCAACAGAATCATCTGGAGTACCACATTGTCTCAATTCTCACAGAGAGGAGAACGATACACCCATCACATGGACACACCCAACCACTGGGGGATGACTCAACTCTCCAGAGGAGAACGATGCCCCAACCACTGGGGGACGAGTCAACTCTCACACAGAGAAGAACGATGCCCCATCACGTGGGTATGCCCAACACTGGGCTCCCTCTCAGGTCGACTCAACTTAGTCACAGAGGAGAACGTATCCTGGAGGATGTCTCACGAAGCTGCAATCATCAACACTCTCTTCGGTCAACGAAAGAGAAGTTCAACCTAACTTTGAGAGATTATGGCATGATTGCTTGGAAGAAGAGGGTAGACTCAAAAACATAAATGAGCCCTCAACGATAAGAGACCATGCTCTTTCAGTCAAAGCCAAGAGATGGAAGAAGTTTCTTTAGCACAAAGACAAAGGTAAGAAACCCCAAGGTAAGCAATCTCACTTTCACTCTCATTTATCTAAAATAAGATGCTTTAACTGTAAAAGGCTAGGTCATTATGCAAAAGACTGCAGGAACCCTCCTTCACAACAGAAGCAGAGAGGTAGGTTTCATGCTTTAGTTGCAACTGAGGAAGAAGAACCTCAAAGAAGAAGAACCAGGGTAGCCACTAAAGAGCAAGAACAATGTCGAGAATGCTATCTTATCTCAACCCTCTTCGGCACTATAACCAAGTTGGAGGATGTTTGGTTAGTGGACAACGGGGCCTCCAAACACATGACATGCTTCAAATAGAATCTTGTAAACTATCGGGATAAGAAGTTCAATGTGAAGGTAGAATTGGGTGATGATGGCACCTATGACATCAAAGGGCTTGGATCAACATCTTTTCAGCTTCAGACAGGTAATGTATTTTATAGCGACGATATTCTTTATGTTCCTGGGTTAAAGAAAAATCTCATCTCAGTTACAGTGCTAGAAAGCAAAGGGTACTTAGTAGCTTTCTCTAAAGGGAAGACTCTCATGTTGCCCTCAAATGGGAGTTTGAGCTCAGCCATGACAATCAAAACTCAAGAGAGTGGACCTTACAAAATCATTGGTCAAGTTGTTCAAGCATTAGTTCATGAGATGATAAACCCCTGCGAGCTATGGCACAAAAGGCTTGGACATCTTAACTACAACGTACTCCCAGGTTTGCAAAAGATGGTAACATGTATGCCATTTTTTTCATTTGAGCATGATAGTGTTTGTAGAGGCTGTGCTCTTTGTAAGACTACAAAGAAAGCTTACCCTGACAGCAATAGAAAACCTAATGGCATTTTAGATCTTATTCATTCTGATCTTTGTGGACCTATGATTGCTCCGTCTATGAATGGTTGTCTTTATTATATCATTTTTGTTGATGATTGTTCTCGTAAAACTTGGATTTATTTTTTGAAGACTAAAGATGAATCTTTTAGCAAATTTCAGGATTTTAAGAATCTTGTTGAGAACACATCCGTGTTTTCAGAACAGACAATGGAAAATAATTTGACTCCCACAAGTACGATGATCTCTACTGGGCTTCGAGGATCAAGAGGGAGCTGACTGTGCCTTATAATCCCCAGCAGAATGGGGTTGCAGAAAGAAAGAACAAAACGATCTGTGAAGCAACCAGAGCCATGATGTATGAT
This sequence comes from Picea sitchensis, assembly GCA_010110895.2. Lineage (NCBI taxonomy): Eukaryota > Viridiplantae > Streptophyta > Pinopsida > Pinales > Pinaceae > Picea > Picea sitchensis. Next base: position 215,626 of record SNQJ01S0023567.1, on the reverse strand, counting down.
CAGAATCTACCTTTATCTCTTTGGGCCGAAGCTGCAAGCACTGTAGTCTATATTCCTAACATGTGTCCTCAAAAATCCCTAGAAGAGAAAACTCCAGAAGAAGTCTTCACCGTTAAGGAGCCTTCAGTTGATCATTTGAGAATCTTTGGCAGTCCAGTCTACATTCATATACCAAAAGAAAAGAGGACTAAGTTAGAGCCCTCCGGAAAGAAAGGAACTTTTGTGGGATACAATGAAACCTCAAAAGCATACAAAATTTATGCACCAGGGCAAAAGTTCATTGAGGTTAGCAGAGACGTGACTTTTCATGAGGAACCAACATTTTGTCGTTCCAGAGAACTTCCATGTGATACAGAGGAGCATGAAACTCCATCTCTGAAACCTTCAGATACTCCACTACTAGATGAGCAGAGGGAGGAGACCATAGAGCCTTCAGTGGATCCCATAAGGGATTCTGTTGAATTTGCCTTAGAGAAACCTCATGTTAAAAGGAAGCCAGCTTGGTGCCGGGAAATTCTAAAGGAAGCAGAAAAACATGTAGCACCTAAAGGTACCTTAAGAGAAAACAAGAAATCAGATAAGTACTCCGGCCTGATAGCGCAGCTGAATCTAGTGATTGACTTAGAACCTTCCACCTTTGAAGAAGCCTCCAAACATAAAGTGTGGAAGGATGCCATGATAGAAGAGTACGAGTCAATATTAAAGAATGATGTATGGGAAGTGGTCCCAAGACCTAATGGCAAATCAGTGGTAACCTCTAAATGGATTTACAAAATAAAACATGCAGCAGATGGCAGTGTTGAAAAATTCAAAGCTAGATTTGTGGCTCGTGGCTTCTCTCAGAAAGAAGGAATTGACTATGACGAGATCTTTGCTCCTGTTGCTAGGTATACTTCCATCAAAATCATTATTTGTCTTGCTTCAGTTTTTGATTGGAAACTTCACCAAATGGATGTTAAGACTACCTTTCTCAATGGTGAAGTTGAGCAAGAAGTTTATATTGAGTAGCCTGAGGGTTTCGTGATCCATGGGAAAGAATCCCATGTCTGCAAACTCAAGAAATCCTTGTATGGATTGAAACAAGCTCCGAGAGCTTGGTATGGAAGAATCGACAGTATTCTACAGTCTTGGATTCTCCAAGAGTATATCAGATCCTAGTCTTTATATAAAGATTGTGTAGAATCATCCTGTTATCTTGGTTTTATATGTGGATTATTTGTTCCTTACCGGAGAGGAACATCTTATAGCTCAGACTAAGAGGGAGTTATCAATAGAATTTGAAATGAAAGACTTGGGTCTTATGCATTACTTTCTTGGCTTAGAGGTGTGGCAGAAACCGGGTGAGATCTTTCTCTCACAAAGCAAGTATGCAGTTGATGTGCTTTGCTGATTTCGCATGATGGATTGTAAGTCCATGTCCACACCTATGATTTCTAACTTGAAGAAGTTACATGATCAAGCTACAGGTTCAGATCCAGAAGACCCCATCGTATATCGTTAGATCATTGGGTCCTTGATGTATCTAGTACATACTAGACTGAAGTTTGAACATTTGTTATGCAGTGAATGCCCTCAACCAGTTCATGTGTGAATCGAAACATATTCATATGGTTGCTGTTAAGCATGTTCTCAGATATGTTCGGGGAACTATAGCCTATGGGATCAGATATACTTCTAGTGGAGGGGTAATGCTTCATGGTTTTACAGATTCAGATTCAGAGTGGACCGAAAGAGTAGTTCATCTATGATCTCTTGGTCCAGTAGGAAACAGGGCTCCATAGCCCAGAGCACTGTAGAGGCAAAATACATTGCTGCAAGTGTTGCTAGTAGAGAAGCAGTGTGGCTCAGAAAGCTACTCTCATATTTGTTCAGTGCTGAGTTGGAACCCACAATAATCCATTGTGATAACCAGAGTTGTATAAAGCTCTTTGAGAATCCGGTGTTTCATGACAGATCGAAACACATTGAGATGAGATATCACTATATTCGGGACATGGTGCAGAAGAACATTCTCAGTATTCACTATGTTCCGACGGCGGAACAAACCGCAGATATGTTGACCAAGCCTCTGTCCTTGACAAAGTTTGTGTACTTTTGAGACAAGCTTGGTGTTGCTGAGAATACCTCTCTTGCTGAGAGGGAGTGTTGGAAATTAGTGCAGCTGCAAGAGCCATTCTCCGGGAGGATGGCATAAGACCCTAGCTGAGATCTAGGGCCCCCAGTGCACTCCCGGGGTTTCTTGGTTTGGGACCAAGCAATTAGAGCCATGGCAAAAGATCCTAGTGAGGGCCCCCAGTATATTGCTGGGGTTCTTGGTCTAGGACCAAGCAGTAAGTCCCTAGATGTGTTCTAGGGCCCCTGGATGTGTTCCAGGGAATCCTTGCTCGGTGCTTGGATTGATCCTTGGATGTGTTCCTTGGTGGTTGATGATGTAAGTCCCTAGATGTGTTCTAGGGCCCCTGGATGTGTTCTAGGGAATCCTTGCTTAACGCTTGGGTTGATCCTTGGTCTTGTACCTTGGTGGATAAGACCCTAGATGTGTTCTAGGGCCCCCAGATGTGTTCTGGGGTAACCTGGTCTGGGACTAGGTGGGTCTTGGTTGAGTACCATGATGTGATGATGTGTGATCTTGTTCCTCTCTCCTAGGATGGTCCATGAGACCTAGGAGCAGCTACGAAGATGGACATGACCACATCATTGGTGTTTCCTCTTATGCAGTGATGATAAAAGTTTATAAGCTATCATGAGACTTATGTGGACATGTTTGCCATTGAAGAAGACCCCCTTGACTTTGTCTTGTAGTTCCCCCTTTGCTTGTAGACCCCCTTTGCTTGACTTATTTGACTTTTTTAATTAATATTTTTATTAATTAAAAATGTCAATTATTATTTGTTTTAACTATTAAAACCTAACCTTACCCCTCTTCCTAAACTATAAAAGAGGACCTACCCCTCTCTCATTCTTACACACTCACTCACTCTCTTCTCTTGGTCTGATTTTCTGCAGCTACTTCAATTTGTTTCCTGTTCTAGGTATGACCTCCTTGGTGGACTCTCTCTCCTACTGTTTTGAGGTACGACCTCCATAGACTTCTTCTCCTTGCTTGCTGGGAGCTTCTTTTCTGTTGTGGCTGTTGGGATAAGGGTGACGTGGACCTCCCTCTTGCTGATTTTGTGATGAGCGGACTCTCCTCTGCTGTTCTAAGTGTGCCGCTGCCCTCTCTCTGCTGTTCTAAAGTGCCGCTGCTGTAGTTAGGTGCTGCGGCCCCTTCCTTGCTTCATTCCAGGTTGTTGTTGGGTGCCTTAAGACTGTCGCTGCCTTACTGGAAACCCTTGATACCTCCTCTATTGTTGCCGGTGTCTTCTTACCAGATTTGTGTAGGGTTTGACAAGCCCTAATTGGTTGTAGCACTTCAGTTCAGTTTGGACAGTTTTTGGATGAGTTGTTTTTGGTTTTTGTATCAACCCTTTTCTTGCTGATTGTCCTGGAGTCCTCCTTGGCAAAAACAGTCCACTTAAGATCATGGTTGAGATCAAACCCTTGGGGTTTTGATCCATGATCTTTAAACAAAAAAATTTGAGCATATTAAAGAGGACAACAACTAAACATCAGGTACATCTTTAATTGTTTTACTAAGGTAAAGTTCAGATCTTGTTTTACTCATGTTTGAAATTTGCATTTAGTTTACATTCAATAATTTTCTCTTCTGTTCATGATCAACTTTAGTCAAAAGATTGTTTTTCTTTAGCATGTTCAGATCTATACTTTCTATGTTTAATCTACTTTAGATTTTGTTTAATAGAGTTTAATTTTGAAAAGATATCTCTGTTTATATTTTCCCTAAAATTCTAACAAAAACTTTAGTGTTAGCCTCCATATCTTCATGTCCATCTTAGTGTTTGAGTCCTCAAACCCTTGCATTAACACAAGCACCAAGACCCCCATGGAACATCAAGGATACAATAATTGAGTCTTCGCATTCAAACCCCAGGTCTTCAACTCTTGCATCAACACAAGCACTGAGACCTCCATGGAACATCACATATACAATAATCGAGTCTTCTTCCAAGCAAGTTGTCACGCCAAGCTCAAGACTCCTTAAGCTCTTCTCTCCATGATCTTGCCCTAGCCTCACATCTCACAAGAGCAAGGAAACAAAATTATGTAAGGCGTTAGCTCCAGTCTCCATGTCTTCTACGGGGGTAGAAATGCTAGCGCTACAACAAGAGCCATAATAATAATCATCATCTCCAACTTCATGTTCTCTAGGGTTTACATGCATAGCATAAACCCTAGTATCACAAGAGTAAACCCTAGCATCACACAAGAGCAATCTCTCCATGAACATCCAAGAGGTCTCTCTCTCCCCTTGTCTTCTCCCAAGGTTTCCTTATGAACCCTAATGTCATGCTCCTAGGGTTTCCTCACGAACCCTAATATTTTTCTCTCTATGAGACTCCTCCAAAACAATACAAAAAGTACCATGATGATAATGAGTACAAGAGCTCTCTCCTCCCTTATATATAGAAGTAGGTGAGGGAGGCTAACATAAAATAAGGACATGTGTCCATCCAAGTAGCTAACAAGGCAACCCCACATGGAGCACTCTACAATACAAGGATGTGCATGTGTCAAACTAGGGTTTTTCCAACCCCCAAAGTAAAATGCCCTCCAAGCACGATTCTCCTTGGGCTCAATGCTCCTCCTCTAAGATGGTGTGCTCTCCAACAAGATGTTAGTCCAACATCCCCTTTTCCGTAGTGGTTTTCTATCCTAGTGTCCTTCTTCAAGACATTTCTCCTCTGATTGTGTGGCACATGCCCTCCCATGTGTCCAATGCTACTCTCATGTGTGCCAATGTGGTCACAAGGCATCTATGCTCCTCCTCAATAGGATGTTAGTCCAATGTCCCCTCTTCCGTAGTGGTTTTCTATCCAAAAGTGTCCTCTTGCAAGACATTTCTCCTCTAATTGTGTGTCACATGCCCTCCCATGTGTCTAATGCTACTCTCATGTGTGCCAATGTGGTCACAAGGCTCCAATGCTCCTCCTCAACCTATGTGTTTGAGTCCATCCCCATTCTCCATGAAGTATGCTGCTCAACCTAAGTGTCCTCAAGTAAAGTGTCCAACCTCCAAGGTATATATCACATGGTCCCAAGATCCAAGGGCAAAGTTCCCTCCTCCAAGTGCGCAACGCTCCACCTCCTAGGTAGGTACCTCCCCTAATTGAGTAACCAATTCCCCTATTGTGTGCACCCACTTGGTTAGTCAACATGTCGATCAAATTTACAACCTCCTAGGTAAGTGTGCCATGCTCATTTCTAACACTCTAACCAAGGTCAAGTATCCACCCAAATTGAGCCATCCTTATGTCTATGAAACATTGCCAAGGGGCCAGGAGACATAGTGCTCTCTTAGCTAGGTGAAAACGCTCTTGGAGTAACCCCAAAAGCTAACAAGAATACAATCTTTTTCAAAGGATTCCTCTTTGATGGGTTCTTCCCCTTGAATTTAATTTGATATCCTTCAAGAGCATGACTATGGCATGGAATTTGGTATTGGATTTTTCATTTTTAGCTCCATGGCTCTGAGACACTAGTTATTTGAGGACTCTACATAAGACTGTTGATGATTGTAGCTTCGTGAGACATTCTTCAGGTCTTCTCCCCAGAGTAGTGGGCTGGGTTGACCTGTGCCTTCTCCCTGATGGGCTGAGCTGGGTTGACTTGAGACTGGTCTTCTCCTCAGTTGTGCTGGGCTGGGTTGACCTGAGATGGGTCTTCTCCCCAGCTAGACGGGTTGGGTTGATCTGTGGGGACACCCATGATCTTCTCCCCATATTGGGCTAGGTTGAACGCTCCTTTGAGACTGAGTTGAGCATGACACTTGTCAGAGGAGTGGAAAGCTGTCCTGGGATGGCACCCAACGTTCCATGGGAGCAGACCATGTGGACATGTCACTTGGGAGTTGACCAAGTGGACACATCATGAGGGAGCAACCCTTGACGATGATGATGACTTGTTCTAGTGGGTCCTAGGCCCTAGAAGAGATGAGGACGTTCACACTGGGGGCAACCATGTGTGACATATTGATGCAACCTTTCACTATGATGACCAGAGACAAGAAGAAGCCCAACGTCTTGTGTAGAAGACCCATCAGAAGCCCAATGTCTTGTGTAGAAGACCTATTCAACTAAAGTCAGCTTGGATGAAGAGACACTTTTTGGAAAGGATAAAGTTCACATTGGACTTGTATAAATAGAGAGAACTATCTCTCATTTTGATATAACACACTTGGATCACTTTCTCTCTCTTGTGTAGCGCTAGCCTCTTGAGATTCTAGCACACTTCTTGGTGATTGAGAATTTCTCTTGGACAATTTATTATCTAGTGAAAGGTTGTAACTGGGTTTTTCTCCCTTGTGAAGAAGGGTTTCCCAGGATATCTCTTGTGTATTTTGTGCATGGTTATCTTCTTATGATCTTGGATAATTGTATGATGCAATTAATGCTTAGGGTTTATGCTTCATGATGCTTATGCTATTACAAAATTGAATAGAATGTTAACAAGTTGATCAAGCATAAAAATTCAACATGGTATCAGAGTAGTGTTCCTGAAGAAGCCATTGCACAAGCTTCTCCAACACCTTTCTATGCTAGCCGTCACCTTCTTGCTGCAATTGCAAAAACGACCTTTACCCTTTTTCGTTGTTACGCTAGTTTTAGCACTTTCCCTTGGATGTTGGGCCTAATCTCTTCACAGACAGGTACGACCTAGTCCAGCGCATCACCTGCAACTTTCAGATTGCAAATTGAAAGTTTGATTTTCAACCCTAGGGTTTCTAGGGTTTTTGCAGATTTTGGCCCTAGGGTTTCTGCAATCATGGTGGGCAACGTTCCCGTGGAAGATAGGCTTGATGGAGCCTCTAACTTCAACTCCTGGAAATCAAGATTACTCATCACTCTAGAGGAGAGTGACCTAATGAAGTTTGTGGAGGAATTTGTACTAGAACCAACAGATGCGTCAGAGAAAACTCAGTGGAAGAAAAATGATGCCAAGGCTAGAAAGATAATTATTTACTCTGTGAAAGATCATCTTATTCCACATATCTCCCCAATGAAGACAACCAAAGAGATGTTTGATGCCTTTAAGAAGTTGTTTGAAAGTAAGAACACCAACATAGCCATTGTCTTGAAGCACCAACTTCAGAATATTAAAATGAACAAGGCAGATACAGTTGCCACCTTCTTCATGAAAATTGCTGAGATCAGAGATCAGTTAGGTGCCATCGGATAAATCATTTCAGACAGAGAACTGGTAATGCTAACCCTCAATGGACTTCCAAGTCATTGGGAGCTGTTCATCCAGAGCATTAGTGGACGATCCAAATTGCCTAAGTTTGATCGCTTATGGGCAGACTGCACTCAGGAGGAGACAAGACTTGCAGTGAGAGATGCACATAGTTCCCATCATGATGAAGGTCATGCTCTTGCCTCTCATGCAAGAAAAGACTGAGGAAGAGGAAAAGGTACGCAAAGATTTCAGAGAAAGCGAAAGCCACATCAAGCTCATGAACATAAGGAGAAAGACATGTCAAAAGTTTAGTGTTATAGATGTCATAAATATGGACACTATACCAGAGACTGTCCTATACGAAATAAAGGAAGGAGGCATGCAACCACTGCCAAAGTTGATGAAGATCCACCTCACACTAGATTTGATCCTGCTGAAGAGTTCTTCTTCATCTCAGCGCTCTCAGATATGCTGTGAAGGGAACTGGAACCACTTCCCTTCTACAAGACTCCAGGTTTGATTGTTTTTAAATTATCATGCCTATAACCTATATTTCTAGTACATTTGACTTGCTACATTAGAAGTAGGTCTTGTAGCTGTGATAGCAATTTTTTAACTACTTTGAAGTTATACTAGAAATGTATTTGTTTATCTCCCCTCTAGGAGATATTCTTGTTTTGTTGTCTGTTCCGGGCATGTTATATTGCTAAATTCCATGGAGGTTGCCATGGAAATGTTGTTGTTCTTGTTTTCTTGTCCTGGGCAGGTTACCTCGGAGGCATGTCACTAGTGATAGGTATAGTGACGATTGCAGAAAGCAACTCATTGAATAATCTCTGGTTTGAGACATGAAGCAGTCTGACCGGAGTTTGTATAGATTGACAGTCCAACCAGTTATGGCATAGGAGACTTGCTCATTTACATTATAGAGCTCTTCCTGCTTTGGGGAAGATGGTGACAAGTCTTCTAGAGCTTCGTATTGAGCATGATGACATTTGTAGAGGTTGTGCTCTTGGCATGAATGCCATGGGATCTTTTCCGAGCAATAACAACAGATCCAAGGGGATCTTGTGCATTCAGACTTGTGTGAGCCTATGACAGTTGCTTCCTTGAGTGAATCTGGTCCCATGGATGAGACAGTGGCAGTGACTGTGACAGGTTGGTTACAGTGACAGGTTAGACACTTTAGGATATTTGGGTGTCCAGTTCACATTCACGTACTCAAGGAGAAAAAGACGAAGCTAGACCTTTCAGTCAGGAAGGGTACTTTTGTTGGGTACTGTGAATTGTCGAAGGCATATCAGATCTACATCCCAGGTTAGAGACAGATTGAGTGAGATGCAGGAGGAGATGGTGTCTTCTCCCCCTCACCCTTCAGTAGTTCAGAGGGATCCAGTTGAGCCCGTGGAGACAGTTGGGCCTGTTGATCCTGTACATCCTGTTGATGTTCCCAGAGATATTGTAGTAGGCCGACAGAGGCCTGCCTGTCATTAGACTCTGCAGGAGGCAGAGAGATATGCTCTCCTCGTGGTACTTTCAGAGAAAGTAAGAGATCTCAAAGATTCTCGAGCTATGTTGCAGCTATGAGCCACATCATTGATTCCGAGCCTTCCTGCGATGTGAAGGCATCCAGTCAACCAATATGGAGAGATGCCATGATGGAGGAGAACCAATCCATCATGAAGAATGATGTGTAGGTATTGTTCCGAGAACCAAAGGGAAGTCTGTGGTGACTTCCAAGTGGATTTATAAGATAAAACATGCAGCTGACGAGAGCATTGAGAAGCACAAAGCGAGATTTGTAGCCAAAGGATTCTCTCAGGTAGAGAGAATAGACTATGAGGAGACCTTTGCTCTTGTTGCTCGATATACCTCCATTTAGACGATTATTGCACTTGCTTCAGCCTTGGGTTGGAGATTACTTCAGATGGACGCGAAGACAACTTTGCTCGAGATTGAGGAAGAGGTGTATATCGAGCAACCAGATGGCTTTGTGATCCATGGGAAGGAGTCCCGTGTGTGCAGGTTGAAGAAATCTCTATATGAACTCAAGCAGGCCCCTCGTGCTTAGTATGCAAGGATTGATGGATACTTGATGAGTCTAGGTTTCAGCAAAAGTGTTGCTGATGCCAACTTGTATTATAAAGTTGATAATGGTGAATCCTTGATTTTGATCCTGTACATTGATGATTTATTCCTCATTGGAGCAGAGCATCTCATTACTTGGTGCAAGCATGAGTTGGCTTTTGAATTTGAGATGAAGGATCTCAGAATGATGCATTACTTCTTGGGACTTGAGGTGTGGCAGAGAACTGATGAGCTCTTCTTGAGTCAAGGAGAGTACATAGTTGAGATCTTGAGGAGATTTGGTATGAAAGACTGTAAACCGATGGTGACGAATTTGAAGAAGTTGAGTGAGTCTTCTTCCGATTCAGACTTGATTGATCCGACTATGTATCGACAATTGATTGGATCACTGATGTATCTGGTTAATACCATATCTGATATTTGCTATGTAGTGAATGTGCTTAGCCAGTTCATGAGTCAGTCGAGATAGATACATTGGGTGACTGCGAAGCATGTGTTGAGATACTTACGAGGCACAGTTGGATATGGCCTAAAATATGCTTCTAGTATCGACATGAGATTGCAAGGATATGCCGATTTAGATTGGGCAGGAAGCACAATTGAAAGAAAGAACACCTCCAAATGTTGCTTCAGCCTAGGATCTGCCATGTTTTCTTGGTGCAGCAGGAAGCAAACTTCTGTGGCCCTGAGAATCGCGGAAGCCGAGTACATTGCAGTATGTACAACAATAAGCGAAGCAGTGTGGCTTCGCAAGCTCCTTGCAGGATTGTTTGGTCAGATGGTGGGTCCCACCGTGATACATTGCGACAACCAGAGCTGTGTGAAAGCTCTCCGAGAATCCAATATCTCATGACAATACCAAACATGTTGAGACCAAGTATCACTATATTCGTGATATTGTGCAGAGGAAGGCAGTTCGAGTGGAATACCTTCCTATCGATGAGCAGATCGTAGATGTTCTCACCAAGCCCCTTGCCACGTCGAAGTTCGTGTACTTTCATGATAAACTTGGCACGACAGAGAATGTCCCTCTTGCTGAGAGGGAGTGTTGATGATTGTAGCTTCGTGAGACATTCTTCAGGTCTTCTCCCTAGAGCAGTGGGCTGGGTCGACTTGTGCCTTCTTCCTATCTTCTCCCTGATGGACTGAGTTGGGTTGACCTGAGACTGGTCTTCTCCTTAGTTGTGTTGGGTTGAGTTGACCTAAGATGGGACTTCTCCCCAGGTAGATGGGTTGGGTTGATCTGTGGGGACGCCCCTGATCTTCTCCCCATATCGGGCTAGGTTGAACGCTCCTCTGAGATTGAGTTGAGCATGCCACTTGTTAGAGGAGTGGCAAGTTGTCCTGGGATGGCACCCAACGTTCCATGGGAGTAGACCATGTGGACATGTCACTTGGGAGTTGACCAAGTGGACACATCATGAGGGAGAAACTCTTAAATTTGGTCAAGTGGTCTGGGAAAAGAAAGAAAGCATATGCATACTTAACATGCACAAGACTCATGCCTTCACCATTTTTCCAACGTGTATCCCATCCAATATACAATAAGCCTATGTAGTCAATTCATGGATGCACTTGATCCAAAGAAAAAGAAAGGATTCAAGGATTTAAGGGATGACTTGTTCTAGTGGGTTTTAGCCCTTGACGACGATGATGACTTGTTCTAGTGGGTCGTAGCCCCTAGAAGAGATGAGGACGTTCACACTGGGTGCAACCATGTGTGACATATTGATGCAACCTTTCACTATGATGACCAGAGACAAGAAGAAGCCCAACGTCTTGTGTAGAAGACCTAATCAGCTAAAGTCGGCCTGGATGAAGAGACACTTTTTGGAAAGGATAAAGTTCACATTGGACTTGTATAAATAGAGAGAACTATCTCTCATTTTGATATAACACACTTGGATCACTTTCTCTCTCTTGTGTAGCGCTAGCCTCTTGAGATTGTAGCGCACTTCTTCTTGGTGACTGGGAATTTCTCTTGGACAATTTATTATCTAGTGAAAGGGTGCAACTAGGTTTTTCTCCCTTGTGAAGAAGGGTTTTCCAGGATATCTCTTGTGTATTTTGTGCATGGTTATCTTCTTGTGATCTTGGATAATTGTATGATGCAATTAATGCTTAGGGTTTATGCTATTGCAAAATTGAATAGACTGTTAACAAGTTGATCAAGCATAAAAATTCAACAAAGACGCTGTTCAACATCTAGGGTTCTATCTTCTTTTTGAATTTTTTGGTATTTGTTGTTTCATATTTAGTTCCACAACGCCAAGACACTAGTTATTTGAGGACTCCACGCGAGATGTTCAACGTCTAGGATTCTATCTTCTTTTTGGTTTTTTAATATATTGATTAGGAACATATTAACTAAGATCAAAGATGCTTTATGCCCTATGCTTTGATAAATCACCTTTTGTTTGCATGGAGATGTAGCATTGGCTAGTTGGATATTGGTGCATAATTTTTTGTTGGTTTGCAGATGTACTCCAAAATATTGTTATTTACTTGTCATTGCTATTTTGTTAGTTTGCAATGTGCATAACTTATATTTAATTATTTTTTTGTGTATCCTCGAAAGGAATGGGTTTTGGTGATTGACTTCTATTTCATTTTCATGTTGTTTCTCTATTAAAGGAATGGATGTACAAGTTTTCATTTATATGTTTATTCTGCTGCTATAACATGAAGTTTGTTGAAAATTGTTACTTGTGAAGTATTTTGAAAATTGTTACTTGTTTTTGGCTTCCAATGGACTTTTAAGGGCAAAGTTTCTTTCAGCGTAACTAGTTTGCAATGCCTTAATCATAGCTGCTTTTAATTATTGAATTGCAGGGAAGATGAAACTAAGCGTGAATTCACAGAGGATCTTAGAGGCATTTTGGAGGTCATTGCTGGAACTGGAAAGTATTGGTAAGTATTGCAATGTTTATTTGCTAATGATCATGATTTATAAATACTTTTCAATGTTAGCTATCTTTTTGGAATTGTGTATAATAACTTGGTCTAAAACTATATCTACCATAAGGGATAAGAGTAGTCAGATTTCTTAACTTTGTTATTTCTAGCCATGATGGCAATTGATTTACTTCCCATATCCTAGTCATTTGTAAACTTGAAAAATTCACACTAAAATATTAAACATGCATTTTATAGAATCCGATAAATGATGTTAACGTATTTTTATTATTGAATGAAAGTACTCCCTCTGAGATGGTAGGACAATTTGTGGCTAAAAGTTACCTTCAAGACATGGCAAGTGGCTATTTCAAATTATTTTGTTCGAATTAGTGGTGGAGTACAAAAGTTGTTTGGGCCTCCCAAGCTAGTGTGAATGTGGGTGATTAAGAAGCATGGAGTTACAATTAAGCTTTGAGCTATGATAGCGCAAAATCAAATTCTTTTGGAAGTAGTGGTAGAGTATAAAAGTTGTTTGTTGGGAAGAACTAAATCCACATGATACTTGGAGACCTGCTTTGGTTTTACATTCAGGTCAACAAATTTATTTCATGAAATTGTGTTGTCTAGAGAGGATGCGAATAGATAGTGCTCATTATATTCCAACGTCGAACATAAATACATAAAAACTGGCAATCCTTGTGAGTGGCTGCCAAGCAAATGTACTCTAGGTTGATGCCCTTACAATGAATTTGAATATATTCTTTTTCCATGGACAATTTTCTCGGGGAAACCCTCTAGGCACTTCCTCACATTCCGTGAATGGCACCAAGGGTAAATGTTGCCAACCGACAACATGTACACCTAACCCTGAGGGGCCTAGGTGGATTTGACCTTGTGACTTCCTTGGCCATTATGACTTCAACCTAGCCAGTCAAACCACTTAAGCTAACCCTTGGGGTTCTTGGTCACTTTGAATATGCTTATATGATTTAAAAGTCAGTTGATAGCTATGTAGTATGAAGTTGAACTACATAGCTAATCTATCACTAATGATTTCATTATTCCAAACAAATATACATAGTGCAATGAAGTACATAGCATTCCATCTCTCCCTTGGTCTATTTGGGATTTTCGTCCTTGAATATCTTTAGTCATCGTTATCATTCACGCTCTTATAACTAACAACCCTCTTCAGTATTCCAAACCAATTCATAAGCTACTAGAAATAGAACTTTTATCATCTTAGAATTCTAAAGCAACATTGGTTACAAGACCTTGGATCCCCCTTGGCTAGTCAATGATGATCTCCCATCAGTTACGAGTTGAGATGAATCGCCATCTTCCATGGGTAGACGAGATCTACTGATTTTTTTCCCTTTAGGAGGTAGAGATGGAAGTACATTTCATCTTTAAAGATCCAACGGACATTTCATTATGTATATAACGATTCTAAGGGGTCCCTTACTACCTTCTTTTGCTATCTAGACCAAAGGTGTTCTAGAGGCTATTACTTTTAGATAACGAATTTTGTAGAGATCCTCTATATCTATGAGATTGGTCATCTCCCTTTTAGTTTTGGTTGCTTTGAGGTTGTTCTCCAAATGATTTCCTTCATCTCCTAAAATTGAGGTTTCCTAGTTTTTAAGAGCTTTTATTTTTAAATTGTCAATGGACTAGTGATTTGCCATCATTTCTTTCATTTCATAAATTTTAGGGTTTCTATTTTTAGACTGTCCATTTTTAGCAGTGCTACTTTTACATTGTACTTGACTGTGTGATGAGTGATTTGTTATCAGTGAGTTGTTGTCATTTAATAAGGAGTTGAGTGCTTTAATTGGAGATAAGGTAAGATAAGATAATTTTATTAATGTCCAACAAATGACCATAAATAGGTCAATGGGATTGCTAGGTACATTAATGTGAGATACRAAGTGGGAGTGCAAAAGTCGCTCCTATAAAAACAATATATAAGCAAAACGAGCCTATTCTGTAAAAGAASTAAAGTTTACATCCTCAGAGCATGGAGCGGGGAAACAAATCAATAGTGCACGTATGTGCAAGTTTTGCGGAAAACCAAAGAAAAATACTGACACCATCAGGAAGATGGCTCGTCAAAGGGGGCCATCAAACTCCCCTGATGCAATCCTTCCTACCATCTGAGGCTGCAGGGAAGAAACTYCTGATAGATGTTTGGTCGGATGAATTGGCAGAGCAGGAAGATCTGGTGTGGGATAGGTCTCGTTGCCAAGATGCTGCAACCTGTGGCTAAGATCTTGGGGAGGTTTCCTGATTGTTGGTGTGGTATGAGCTATCATGGGATCTGAGACAACAACTCCGTAAGGGTCTTGTTGGTTGGTTGGGCACAAAAGGTCTCCTAGGGTCTCGCAGATCTTATAGTTGATGTAGTTTTGCTGTTTGCCTGTCTCTTGGTACCACCGTCTACTGGAACCACCAGAAAGAAAACTGTAATTGATGAGACGGGGTCCAGTCTGGGCTTGGGTGGATGGAGTGAACAAGATCTAAGTCCAAAGGCCTCCCTCATGTATGGTGCCAAGCATCTTTGGTCCGGGAAGTGGAAGAAAGTGGATAGAGAGTTCTAAGACTCCTTGACAAGACAAAAAAGATGTCCTTTGATCTCGTAGTAGATGGGGCACCTGAAGATGAAGTGCTCCTTTGTCTCAATCTCGTGAAGATGGCATAGCTGGCATATCCTATCTCCTCATGGGGTATGGTGGTTGGTTTTAACGTGAAGATGATGAGAGTCAACATGGAATTATCCAAGGGGGATTCCCAGAGAATGCATCCAATATTGAAGTGTGTAGGGGGGTCGAACAATAAGGCCATTTCTCAGATCCAAAAGGTGCTCTGCATAGAAGGACATCTTAGGGCTTAGCTCACTTGGTGGGGCGACCCAAGTAACCTGAATATACTGTTTGATGATGTCCTCTTTGATGATCCTATTCAACTCCTACTTATTTGATAAGAGTCGATGGGGGGTGTCAAGAGAGCATCTGAATGCAAAAGGACAATCTATTGAGATAACAACTGATTGAAGTAAATGGGTAGCATTTTCAAACCAACAACGAGCTCCTCTCCTAGAGCATAGTGCACCCCTCTCCTCAAGTATAGTGCACATTATTTGAAGAGATTTTCATATCTACTCAAGATCACTTGACGCATGCTGGTGAATTTTTAGTATGATGTTCTCTTAAGTAGGGCACCATATTAGATGGTTATTTTGTCAGAAGAGTTAATTGTGACTTTTGACCTGTCTATTTGTTGTTCACCTCCCCACATCACTTGGATGCTTGAGATGAGCACATAGTGAATTTGAGCGTGAGTTGACTTGAGAGAACTCAAGCAAGTGGAGTGCGTACCTTCCTAGGGTGTCTCTTGCTTATATTGTGTCATTGTAATCACTCTATCATGGTTAATGAGAAGTTATGTGATTGCCGTTATAGATTTTGAGCTTGCTGGTTTTCATTTTCAGAAGGAGTAGTTCTTAGATCCACCCCCTGTTACTAGGCAGATTGATCTGAAATTCAGATATGATGAATCTCTACTCTTGTACAATATATTTTATGAAAAGAAAAGTTTTGATTGGTGTTTTGTAAGATTTGCTGTTTTTAGTTCTAGGTTAGATCTTTGAGTTCAGATTTGCATTTTGTGATTTGAAAATTTCCACTCTCCTTCTTGCCTTGCTTAACAATTGGGGGCGTAAAGGGCTTGTTAGATATTTAGTGACAAACTTAGCTCGTGGTAGATTTGAGAGGCATTGCTCCCCTATATAAGAGACCACAAGACCACCTCGTCTCACTGTTCCACACTTGCCATAGAGGGGCAATTAGCTTAGATCTTGTGGATAAATGCACATCATTGGTTTTCATTCTTCACCAAGAGACTTGTCGGCTATGGATGTTGGAAGAGTTGTAACAAGGAGTTCTCGATGTTCCCCCAGGATAGCACAATTGCCCTTTTAGCCAGCTCACTCTCCAAAGGACATTATCAAGCTTAGCATCTTATGCTTTCATGGTGGTTCACAGAGATGTCAGCACCTCCTTTGATTTGGACGTTGGCCAGGGTCTTGCTGATCATGACTCTATTGACTTCTTTTGCTACAAGGATGTTTCTCCTTCTAGATTTTATGTCTTTGCTACATTGTCTAGGGTTTCCTTGTATGGCTTCATCCCCTTTTAGATTGTTGATCTTAATCTTTCTTTGTTTATTATCTTTGGAGATGCCATAGGGTTTACTTGTTTGGGTTCATCCTATATTAGATTTTTGATTATGCACTTTCTTCATTGTTATTATTACTTGTACTTTAGAGCAATGTTGCAAATATCATGTTAGGATCCTAACCCTCATTCAATATTAATATATTATAGATAGGCTGGCCAAATAGTGTAGGATGTCTCTTATCCCATCTTTATCTCCTATATATAAATCAAGGAGACTCGTTTGAATAATCATCTTATCTTTTGTTGTGCATTTGGATATCTTGTAATAGAAGGTTGCCCCCTCGAAGAGGCTTCTTATTCACTAATTCACTTGATTTAAGGCGCATTACTTAATTTGAGTTTCTTATGCTTATTTGGTTATTGGGTTTATAACATTTGGTATGTGAGTGGAGGATTTTCATTTTTGCTCCTTCAAATGAGTCATCTTACCTTTTTCGCTATAACATTTTTTTGGGATCATGAATTGGGTGCGACTTGAAGGGTTTAAAGAGGATACAACTAAGTACATTTGGTAAAATTTTCAGAATTTGGTTTGCTATATATCTGTAGTTACACGCTGTACAATTTAGTGTTTTTATCTTGTCCTGAAACTAGGATTAAACATGTAGTTTCAGTAATATTGCGAGGTCCAAATTATCTTATTTTATCTTATCTACTAATCTTCACACATTTTCTGCATTAATTGCATCTATGTTTAACTTTTTGGGTGTGGAAACTATGGCCGTTAAATTTATTGACTGTGACTTCCATTTTAACAAAATTTAGAAAATACATAGAGTTTCCTGCTAAAACACTGTTTCTCAAAATTTAAAAAAACTTAAACAATACCTCTGTTTGCACCGTTGTCCGTTTTAGTATAGTGTTCTAGAGCATTGGTCTGCAATGGTGACATCTGCATAGCACCTTCTGAAGTATGGAATCTGAATGTCTGGTGTATTCAATCTTTGGCAAGCCTGGGCATCTGATCTGCATATGGCAAACAATGTTTCTGGTCTCCTCTTGTTCATGCTGTGCCGGTCTGGTATGTTTTTTTCTATGCTTACAAAAATATGCTTGTGTGCACTAGTGGTGATCTGCAGTTTATGTTATTGGATCCACCTGTGGAGGATCTAGGATCCAGATATACTTGGGATACGTTTCCAGTTTGGAAGTGCTGGAGGTTTTGGTCATGATCTATTTCTAGCCTGTTGGAAATATTGAGCTGACCACTCCAAAAAATACCATTTTTTATATAATTACACAAAAAGACATAAAATAAAAAATAAAAAGGGCATAGCGTGGGGCTCTAAAACCCTAATATTTGCCAATAAAACAGACCCAACCCCGTATCCTAAAACACACAATTATTAGTTTTTCATAGTAGTCTGCATTTTTGAGTTTGTGAGAGCAATTTTGAATGAACTATATTTGGAGATCTATGCTTTTTGGTTTCCCCATATCCAAGTCTTGATTTTCAAAAAATCTGACAGATCTGTATTGGCATCCAGATCTGGATCTGTTTCCATGCAACTTGGTTTGCTACTCATTGGCTTCTGTTTCATTGTTTGTCATATGCCCTTTGCTGCTGTCAATGGTACTGATGCAGAGCAATGGTGTCTCTTCCAATATTTTCTCTTTGCTTTGTTGCATGTCTTTATTTCTACTAGATGTGTGCTATAGTGAACAAAGGTATATCTTGTTGTCTGCTATGTGTTTGCATGTATATCTTTGCTGCTTGCAATGCATCACTATTGGAACTTATGTCTTAAATTTGGCAGATTTGTGTAGATGTCTGCTAAATGTGAGCTTTGATCTGTCTGTTCATTTAGAGCACATTATAATGTGCGCTAACATTTTTCCTACTCTGAGCCTTCGTGTATGGGCTGGTTTATTCATCTTGTTTCTCTCCTTGTCAGTCATGCCTTTGCGGTCCTCTTGATGCTGGTTTTCAATAACCTTGCATATTCGATATCTTGGGTTGCGTCTCTTCATGTATCAACATCTGTCATTTACTCTTAATTCATGTTTTTTAATATCATTTTCAACTTTGCAAGATTTAAATAGTTATAAGGTGTAAAAAATGACTTTAAGCACCTCTTGTTTGCTTTAATTTGGAGTCTCTTTATATTTGTCTTCAGTTACTGGCCTATGTATGGCTCACGTGCAGCTGTGTTGTATGGTGGCTGTTCAGCAGCTGTGCAACTGTACAGTACAGATGTTGCAGCCACCAGAACTGTACAGGGACCGTCGGGGAGTTCTTCAACAGGAATTTGTACCTGTATGGCCAGATTTAACTGTTTTTCATTAAAATTTCTGATATTTTTTTACAATTCAGAGGATTTTAGAGCAGATTGACATTGTTCTGACCTGTATTGCTGCCTAGATTTGCAGACCTGGAAGAATTGGGTGCTGATTTATTGTTTTTCAGCAGCTCCAAGTAGAAATTGACTGTTTTGATGCTGGTTGTTAGTAGATCTGATTGTTTTGAAGCAGTTTGAGAGCAGAATTGTCAAGATTTGTGTGTTTATCAGCTGTTTGAGTGCTGATCTGTGGTTTATTGGGATGTTTTTGAGCAGATTTGGCAAAATCTGCGTGCTTTTTGGGCGGATTTATTAGAAATCCTCATGTTTTTTACTTCTATCCACGACCTCCTTACCCAAGGAAGGCAGCCAAAGGTTCTCTGGCAAGAACTACAATACGTGCGACGCCTGTTGGCCATATTTGAGTACAGATGCTTAGATGCTATCATCCTAGGTAACGATACCTGACCACAAGTTACAGGTAGAGACCAGAACAAGTTTGATAAGCGAGACAGAGAAGTAGTAATGCAACTTAAGTTGTCCATGATAGATGAGATGCTTCCCGATGTCCACAAGGAAGACTTTTACAAAGATTTGGAAGTATTGGAAAGATTTGCACGAGACTTGTATAAGGACAGAGCCTTCTTCCTAAAGAATATGTTGTTCTCAATCATGATGGATGAGGGTGCATCATTACAGGAGCACTTACTCAAGATCAAGGATATTAGAGAACAACTAGAGTTGGTCGGATGACGGAAGAGGAGGACTGTTAATTTGTTGTTAACCCGACACCCGACGCTTAATTCCAAATAAGTTACTTCCCTTAATCTATTGAATAAAAGCACAGTTGAGTTTTTAACGAAACATTACAAGGAAAGCATAATAAGGAAACCATACAGATTGCACACATAATTTTCTGGGTAAATACCCCTGGAAAAATCCCAAAGGGAAAACTAGTACCTTGTTGATTTTATTAAAATAAAATTTGGGCTCTTGTCCTGGGATAATGGCCCACCCGAGGAAAATACAAATCAACAAAATAGCCTAGCCTATTACACCTGGCTGCTACTCCTTTGCTCCTTTCCTCGGACTTTCCCCTTGCACACTTGGATGAAAGTTCTTCAGCCAATCAATGAGATCTCCTATCTCACTCTGTGTGTGTCTCCTCCTCTCACTTAGTGTTGAAATAATGTAACTGCAAAGAGTATTCTTATTATTATTGATATATTATTCATAGGATCAATCCCCATTGTGGATTGATCATGTCGGTTATTGTAATAGGACCAAATTCCCTTTTGCAGATTGGTCAAAAGACAATTGTAGTAGGCAGAATAAGAAGTCGGCCCCAACAGATATTAAAGAAGCCCAGAAATATAATAAAGGTGGGTTTACCCACCCAGTTTGAGAAGTTGGCCCTACCAGTGAAGAGACACTTCACAGGTGCCAGACTTGTATAAATAAAGAGGCCAACGCCTCACTTGAACATACAACTCACTTGCTCATTTGAGAGACAAGTTCAGATATGCTGCTGGAGAAGAAGGAGAGAGAGAGTGGTGCATATCTGGGAGAGGACTTTCTGTATTAGTTTAAGAGATCTCTTGGCATTGTATTGGCTATCTATATTAAGGAAGTTTTGCTGGGTTTTCTTCCCCTAGGGGGTTTCCCGGGATAAATGCTGTGTCTCTTGTGATTGTGTATTTCTCAATGATCTTGGATTATGCTATTGTTCTCTAATGAAATGCAAACATCTATAATAATGGCTTAAACATTAACATGGTATCAGAGCCAAGCTAAAGGAAGCATCTTTCACAAGTGAAAAATGTCACTGTTGTCGTACATGAAAATTATGGCTTTTTTGATGGTGACTCTTTTCAGCCCCAAAACCATCTAGAAAAGTGCACCCTCCCCTAAGGATCACTTTGGCACTCTCAGCGCACATTTTCAGTGGCTGGATCTTTCGGAAAGTGAAACCCTAGTTTCACAAAGTACTAGAAGTACCAGAAAACCAGTGTACCAGAAGTACCAGAGTACCAGAGGTACCAGAAGCACCAGTCCAGAAATCCGCAGATCAAATTTGAAGGAGCAAAAGTTGGATTTTCTCAGATCCAAACACACCAGGCTACTCGCCTCATCCAAGTGCACCTCCTGGTAAGTTCAGTTTTTGATTTTGAGCACTTTCATTTTTTGGTTATTTTCCTAGCTCCAGGTAAAGATGTATGCAAGCGTTAAGCTTGTTGACAAGTTAGAAGGAGTGGAAAACTTTCGTGCCTGGAAGTATAGGATTGGCCTCATTCTTGAAGAGAATGACCTAGCAAGATTCGTCAAAGAAGAAGTACCGGAACCCGACGATGCTGCAGAAAAGGCAAAGCATCAAAAGGACACAATAAGGGCCAAAAGAATCATTGCAGATTCAATCAAAGACCACCTGGTTCTTTATGTGTCATCTAAGAAGACCTCGAAAGAAATGTTTGATGCCTTGACCAGACTATATGAAGGAAAGAACATAAACCGGAAGATGAATCTAAGAACTCAACTGAAGAATACAAGGATGCAGAAAGGAGAAATGATTCAGGAATACTTCTCCTGAATAACAGAATTCAAAGAACAACTAGAAGCTATTGGAGATACCATAGACGAAGACGAACTCATAATGACGACCCTAAATGGTCTCACAAGACCTTGGGATGCTTTCATCCAAACGATATGTGCTAGAAAGGAGAAACTGAAGTTTGACAATCTATGGGAAGAATGCATCCAAGAAGAAAGAAGAGTAGCGAATCGGGAAGCGTTACTAGCAAGGGATGATGATCAAGCCCTAGCTACTCATACCAAAGGAGGAAGGAAGAAACCCTACTTCCAAAAGGAGACTCATAAAGAGCCTCAACAATCAAACAAATTCAATCATAAAGAATCTCATCCAAGGAGATTTCAGAAGA